>JAKTQT010000616.1:0-10646 GCA_030579355.1 Botryozyma nematodophila | reverse complement strand
GATTCAGTTTTCCTATCATTCACGACAACTCATCCTGTCGTAATCATAATTACTGCAGTACCGGGTTATCCATGGAACGTTAGAAATACGACGTTGATGACTTAAATCAAGCTCATCCTGATTATTTTTAGAATCGATGATTTGATGTTGTTTAAACTCGTCGTTATCACTATCCATATAATTTAAATCTTTATTCGGACTATTAAGAATATCATCAATATAATTTTGGGTAGATTTTTTCCCTAGAAGAACATTTTCTATTTTTTGCTTACCATTTTGCCATTCTTTCAAAAGTGATTGCACGTCAATTCCAATACTTTCATAAAGTTTTATTAGTTCTTTTGAATTTTTGTTGTCATCTTTATCGTTGTCAAGCTCTAAAGATCGTACTGCTTCATCGCGCATTATTTGCATTTTAGCCTCAATGGTTCTTAAAGAAGCAGATAAATTATTCAAAGCACGTGCGTGTACCTTCCATTGCATAGTATTTGGTAGAAATACAGAAGATCGCAATGAGTTTGATTGATCTACATTATTGCTACTTGAGTTATTGGATGGATTATTAAAAAGACATGCATTTCTTCGTTTAATTAGACGTTGTTTTTTAAGATCATTTACATATTTATAAATATCCTCATCTATCGTATAGGCGGAAGAAAAGCTTGCTACAAGAGATTTGATTAAGTTCGATAAACTTTGTAAATCATTAAAAACCGACCTCCATATGGAAATATCATTATTATAAATACCAGTTGCATCAATTGACAATAAATGACATATTAAAACTCTTCTAATGAGATGAAATTTATGGAATAATAATTTTAATGCTTTCAAGCTAAGGTCATCTAAGTTTTTATTATTTTTATTTTCATCTTCATTTTCATTTGCACTTTTAGCTTTGTTAGTTTTATCATTATTATTGAGATCAGAATCTGACTGAGTTTTATAATTTGACCCACTAAGATCATCATTATCTATATCATGAAAAGGAGGAATATTATCAAAATTCAATGGAGAAGAATTTAAATCTGCAATGTTAATGATTGATTCAGAAGAAACATTATAAATATCATAGTATTTATCAACTTCAATACTATTGCAAAAAGTTTTTAAAGAATTTATAATAGTTAAAAATCTTGGTATTGCTAAATTAAAAGCAGAACGTAAAGCAATACGTAAATGTTTGCAATGTCGAACAGACGTATTATTACTGTTATTATTCTTATTTAACTCAATTCTTGAAATTGGAGGGAGTTGATCAGCTGGTCCTAATTTATAACCTCTAGATAGTATTTCAACTTCCTGTATCATTATTAAAGCTTTGCATATTACATAATCAAATGATTGTGATACTGTAATAAATTTAATTGAAGACGATAAAACTTGCTTATAAGAAAATTTTAAAGCTTGACGACGAGATTGGAAATGAAATAGCAAAGATAATGAAACAGTAAAAATTAAGGTTGCTATAGAAGAAGTTTTCCTTTGGGCATCAATTGAAAGTAATTTTAATTGAGTACAAGCCCAAGATAATAATATTGTTATAATAATGACACAACTACTATGAGTTATTATTAAAAATGAAAACGATTTTAATTCATTAAAATTTTCATGAATATAATAATAATAAAAATTATCATTGTCTTTAATTAGTTTTTCTGTATCTTTTGGCATTCTTTCTGATATTGATGAAAATTGCACACATTCATTTAATAATTGTGAAGTAACTAAATTATATCTAAATTTATCTAAAAAATCTGTCACCTGATTCTGCGAAATTGATGAATAACAAATTGAATTAAACAAGTTTAAAAAGCTATCATTATAATCATTCGAAGCAAATTTTTTCAACATTCCTTTAATATGAATATTTTTATTTTTTTTATTACTACAGTTATTTTTTTATTATTGTCATTTAATGAATCTGAATCTATGTCGATTACATTTTTTTGAGAATTTGGCTCTATTCCCCAATTGCCAACTCCTGAGTCTAACACAAATAGTTAATAATAAAAAAAAATAAAGTTAAAAAATAATTACCCTTTGTAATAAACATACTTTCTAAATAATCAGCTAACGGAGAATCAGCAAACACTATAGAGTTTTCCATAATACAGTTTGTTGTAAATAATTAATAATAACTTAATAATAGTAAACAACTGTATGAAGTTTATTATATTAATGTTGAAATTATTATAACAACCACGAGTAAACAGAGGGGAAATAAATCAGAAAATGATAAAGAATAAATAAAAGATAAAAACAATAAATAATAAATAATAAATAATAAATGATTAAGAAATAAATGAATGCTATATTTCCCTCTCAAATAAGAACCAACAAAAAAAAGTAAACAAATAAATGCTACCTAAAAATAAAATCACAAATAAATAAACAATAAATAAATAATAAATAAATAATAAATAAATAATAAATAATAAATAATAAATAAATAAATAAATAAATAAATAAATAAATAAATAAATAAATAAATAAATAAATGCTAATAACAGTAAACAAAGTCTATTTCTCAATAATAGTGAGCAAAAAAATAAAATAATATTTATGTTGTAAATGGAAAATAATAAACACAACGAAAATTTAATTTGTTTTTCTCACGTTGCGGGGGAAATATAAATGTCATGGTAATGGTTGTCATGGATATATGATCACCTCGGCATTACACCATAATCGATCGTCCAGTACAATTATTTGTGTTATATTCTACTATAATACATATAAGCACAAGTAGTATATAGTATAAGGAAATTTATAATATAATAAATAATATAATATATGGTAGTAACAAGAATCTCTCTTATACGGATCAACTGTTCCGTTATGTGTATTTATTAAACAGTAAATAACATAAACTTAAATAAACAAGACTATTGAAGTACATACATAAAAACAATAGTAATAACAGTAAAAGTAATAAATATAAAGGTAATAAATATAAAAGTAATAAATAGAATAAATAAAATTTTTATCTTCTAATGTCAAAACGCCTTCCAGAAGCAGTCTTAAGCTCACGCTCTGCAACCTCTGGTTTAGCCCTATTAAGAACCTTTAAAAATTCAGAAACCCTATGTCGCATACGTGATTTCATATAAACCTTTGAACATTTAATATGATAATGAAAATAATCTCTAAAAAGCATTATATGAGAAATAGCATTTTCCCTCTTTTGAAGAGTTAAATGACGAGGGAATAAAACAAATGTAACATAACCCATATCCCTATCATTTAAATTTATTGGCTTTTTAATTAAATGTCTAATCTCAAGTGGTGGTTCTCTATTTGAATAAAGAACTTGTGGTGCATTTTGAATAGCTTGTTTTCTAGCATCAACAAATTCTTGCAAAAATACTTTACCAAATACACGATCTGTTTCATCTTGAAATATTGTTGAAAAAATTACAGTTACTCTATCATGTGATGGTTTAATATATATTGATTCTTCATCACGATAATGAATCGCAGCAATATTTGCTCTACTATTTTCTGGTACATTAAGATCTAATGATTGTTGTGCTGCTTTAGCTTCTAATTCATCAAATTCTTTAAATGCATTTTCAAATGGTGCCGCCATTGCATTACGTTTTAATAATGCAATTTTATCAATTAATGCTACTTTATCTTCTAATGATATAGATGAATTATTTTTAATATCTTCTGTATTAATTTTAATTGAAAAATCATATCCTATTTCAACTGGATTTAAAATAAATTCTCCATATTCACGTTCTAATACGTCTTTAGCTCCATATTTTACTAAATCTGAAAAACATTTAATAGATATAGAAATAATTAATTCTGCTTTACTTTCACCTGTAGAAACATGAAAAACAACATTATCAAAATCTGAAATTATTTGATCAACTGATGTTAATCTACTTTCTGAGAGTATTCTTTCTGACAATATTGTCTCTAATAATAAATTCTTAGATGATATTTGCAACATGCTGTGTTATTTGCTTGTTATATATTTATTTTCTGTCTATTAGTAACATCCAATTCAAGAATAAATATACAATAAGTAGACAAGTAAATATATGCTATCTATTTATCAATTTATCAATCTATTTATCTAATTTTAATTCTATTTTCCTCCTGTTATTAAATCTTTTCTTTTATTATTATTATTGTTATTATTGTTATTATTACTATTCTTATTGTTATTATTATTACTGTATTTTTAAATTATCATGTACCGGAGAGTCGGTGGTATCCATAGAAACAGTTTTTTTTTGGGAATTACGAATTTTAGTTTTTCTCTAAGTAGTTTTAATACCTAAAATTTTATTTCATAGCAACGAAATATATTGTGAAACCTGATTTTCTAATTAACCTTAAATTTTTTGATAACCTGCTTCGTTTTTTGTTTACTTTATTTGTTTGTACGGACAATTGTGGATATATACTTTAGGTATATGCTATTATAGATTTATTTATGCTTGTGTATTAACAACTTTAGTTAGATTGCATTGGTTTGTTTATTAGTGTATGCTTTAATACTATTTTAATACACTATCTAATATCTTTACTAATTCCTCTACTATAGAGATAAATATAATAATATAATAATTACGTTATGGTACAATCTTATCCACGTTATGAACCTAGAGCCTCTTTTGGTGTAATAAATTCTAATTCAAATGTGGTTTGGGTACCAGATTTTCAAACTGGAAATGTATCAAATAATAATATCAATAATAATAATGGAAAAGCAATTACAGGTGCATTAGAAAATATTTTAGAATGGGAAATGAAAACCGGAAGTAATTGTAATAAATATTCTGATAGTGATGCATTTAATTCTGAAGTTTTAATAATATCTTTATATAGAATTGATAATAATATTAAAAATCCAGTCGAATTAATAGCTGCTGGATATTCAAATGGAATTATTAGAATTTTTGATGCGAAAACTCAATCTTTAATTGTTTCTCTTAATGGTCATAAAGGTGCAGTTTCTGCTTTATCTTTTGATCCTTCTGGTGCCTTTTTAGCATCTGGTGGTCGTGATTCTAATATTATAATTTGGGATATTGTAGCTGAAGTTGGTTTAATGAGACTCAGATCACATACTGATGAAATCACTAGTTTAAATTTTTTAGTGGATGAAAAAATTCATGATTTAAATTCTCCTTCAAAATTTTTAGCTTCAATTTCAAAAGATGGGCTTATTAAATTGTGGGATATTCAAGCTCAATTTTGTACTGAAACTCATTCTACTCCTTGTTCAGAAAATTGGTGTATGGATATTACTCCTGATAATTCACAATTATATATAGGTGGTTCAGATGGTTGTATTGTTATTTATGATATAAAGCTTTCTTCTTCAGATGGTAATAGTTTAATCTATTTAGGTTCTTTCCAAAGAAAATATCATTTAAAAGATCGTGTAACTGGGTTAAAATTTCATCCTTATGGCACATTTTGGATGTTATATGGTGGTGATAATGTTTTAGAAATATGGAGAATAAGATCTTCTGAAGAAATTAAAAAATTATTAGCAAAAAGGAGAAGAAGGAAAAATAAAAAGGGACAAGAAAATGAAAATGAAAAAGAAACGGAAAATGAACCTGAAAATAATAAGAATACCACTTTATCCATTTATGACTCTGAACAAATAACGATCACAGATATTAATGTATTATTCACGCCTATTAGAACTGGTTCAGCAAAAATAAGATCGGCTGATTGGTCAAATACAATAGTTGATTTTAATAAGAAGCACTCATTAGAAGTTTTAATTTCTTTTAGATCCAATTTCATAGAAACTTATTCAATACCAATACCAGAATCGAAAAAATTAGATGAAGAGGTTACTCCGACAAAGAAATTTACTGTTGATATCCCTGGTCATCGTACAGATATACGTTCTTTGTCTCTCACCTCAGATAATCTTTTACTAGCTTCGGCATCTAACGGATTAATTAAGATTTACAATACAAAAACATTAAATTGTATTCGATCTTTCTCCACTTTATACATTCTTTGTCTTTCATGGTTAGCAGGTGATAAATTACTTGTGGCAGGTAGTAAAGAAGGTACCTTGCAATTATTTGATGCTGCTTCTTCGTCAGTAATAGATACTGTAGAAAATGCTCATGATGGTGCTATATGGTCTTTACATATTTCTCCTACGGGTAATATTATGGCAACAGGAGGTGCTGATAATTGTGTAAAAATATGGGAATTCAAAGTTGTACAAGAGACTATACTAGGAACCACACAAAAAGTCCCTAAAATGAAAATCAAACACACCAAAACTCTTAAATTATCGGATGATATTTTATGTGTTCGTTTTTCATCTAATGGAAAATATATCGCTGCTTCATTACTAGATAATACGGTAAAAATATTTTTTGAAGATAGTTTGAAATTCTTTCTGAATTTGTACGGACATAAATTACCTGTTTTAGATATGGATATTTCTTACGATTCAAAACTTATTGCAACATGCTCGGCAGACAAAAATATAAAAATATGGGGGTTAGATTTTGGCGATTGTCATAAATCGATTTTTGCCCATTCTGACTCAATAATGGGCATTGCCTTTATACCAAATACTCATAATTTCATTTCTGTTTCAAAGGATAAAATGGTTAAATATTGGGACGGGGACAAATTTCAATGCATACAGAAACTTTCGGGTCACCAGGGAGAAATTTGGGCCGTCACAGTAGCGCACGGTGAGGATGCATTTTCAAATGATGCTGGGAGATTCTTTGTTACCGCTTCACATGATCGTTCAATTAGAATGTGGGAACAAGGTGATGATGAAGTCTTTTTAGAAGAAGAAAGAGAAAATGAGTTGGAACAGTTATATGAATCTAATCTTGTTGATTCATTAAATGACGATTTAAATGGATTTGGAAATTCTGAAAATAAAGATGAAGAAAATGAGGATGGTCAAGTATCAAGTGCTACTAAACAAACTATAGAGACATTGAAAGCCGGTGAACGAGTTATTGAAGCATTAGAAATTGGTATAGAAGATTTAAGTGTTGTAACCGAGTACGAGAAAACTAGAAAAGCTACTCCTAAAGAAACAAAGATAGCCCCTCCAAATCGAAATATTATTTTTAAAGCGTTTGGTGATATTTCAGCTGAAGAATATGTGTTAGAAGTTTTTAAGAAAATTCCTTCTAATTCCTTACAGGATGCTTTATTAGTTTTACCATTTAGCAAAGTCGAGCCTTTATTAATTTTCGTTTCCAAATGGACTGAACTTGATATGGCAATTCCACTTACTTGTCGCATTGTATATATTGTCCTTTCTATTTACAATTCACAATTAGCAAATGTTGGACAAAACTTAGCGCAATTATTGGAACAGGTTAGACGAAACTTAAGACTTGCATTAAAAAGACAAAAAAATATGTTAGGGTATAATCTTTCTGGAATGAAGGTAGCCCGTCAAAAATGGAATGAAATTCATCGAAAAGAATATTTTGATGAAGAAGCAAACAAAAAGGAAGAGATAAGGCAACAAACTAAACGTTCATTCCCTACTCTGTAATTGAATAACTATGGGATTCATATGATATTATAGAATAAAATAAAATTATAAAATTTTAACTTATTAAAAAAAAAAAAAGAGAGAAGAAAAAAGTTAATGTGTATATTTTTACTGTATATAATGTGTAATGTATAATGTATTATAATTCCAATTTTAATTGCGTACTATGTATAAAATAGTTTAATTGTTATGATTGAATTATAAGAAAGTTAATTAATTTTTCACTATAAATATCGTAGAATATAATTTATTTAAACATCCACTAGAGTATAAAATAACGCCCAAGCTAGTATAAAAGATGCAATCGCTCCTGGCACACCTTCAATAAATATGTCTTTTGTTGAAGTAAAATAAGTGCTTGCTTTACTTCGGCTTGCATTGCATTTAATTATAAAAATTAAAAGTCCTATTATGCTACTACATAAGAAATAAAACAAGAACCCTGCATATGATTCAAGTCTTAAAATACCAGCAGCGGTACCAAAGGCTAATGCACATATACTGCGAATGTAGGTGAGTTGCTAGTGTATAGGTTAACAAGAGTATAATGAGAAATGAAATCTTTTTAAGAAAATAAAAAAAAAAATCAAAATATAAAAGGTACATACAGATTTATTATGATTGACACTTTCAAAAGATAATGGACTAATTGTTTCAGGATCTGGTTTAGAAGTCATTTTGGCTCTGTTTAATGTTTCTTGTAGTTAATCTGTATATTTTGCTAAATTGCGTAGATAAATACGTAAAATAGTATTTTTGTCAGGGTAAGGGTAATTAATTTGTTTGAAGTAAAAATTAAAGAAGCTTATGAATACAGTATATTATTGTTTTAAGAATAAATGTTCTATTTATTAATATATATAGAAAAAACCAAATCAACCGATACACCAAAATAACTTAACATGAGTAAATAATCTAAATTTTATGCATAATAATTTAATGTGATTGTAATATAATTGTGACTAAAAAAGTAAAATAAGTTATATTAATCGCATTTTTGTTTCTTCAACTTTTTGCCATTGTCATGATCATAAACTTGTTCTGACGTTAATTTATTTAATTTATGATTTTGATTTTGATTTTTATCAGCGTTTAATATACTATGCGTCTTTAAGTCGTTTAAATCATTTAAATGATCTAAATTATCTAAGTTTTCATCATCATTTAAATCTTTTTTCAAACTGTCCAGAATATTAAGCCATTTAATGAAATTATCTAATAAGATATTTGGATCATCATCCTTTGGAACTGAATCACGAGCGGTTTTAATATCCTGTTTTAAAATTTTTAAATCTGAAGAATTCTTTTTAATATGTTTTATAATTTGTAATTGTTTTTCTAAAAAAGATTTTAAATAAAATAAACCTTCGAATTCATATTTTGAAATATTTTTAATTAGAATCCTATGATCTTGCTTAAGATAATATTTAGCAGTAAACCAAAAAATTCTTTCAAAATAAGGGAATTGAAACTTTTTTGGAACTTTAGTTTGTTTTTCAATTTCGTAAATTCGAAATTGTAAAGGAATATTTATTTTAGTTAAAAAATTACCTCCAATTACTAAAGTGTCTTTAGGAGTGTAAACAGCATGTATCCAACCAGAAGGTATTATCATAGAATCACCAGCATTTAAATCAATTCTATAACATTGGTTTTTATTAGTAATATTTGTTGGTAAAAAAATTTTGTTTTGATCACTTGAATTACACCATTTTTCATATTTATTTAAATTTGCTTTAGTAGGTTTTATAAATAAAAAAGTTTTTGCTCCATCAATTATATGATAAAATACTGAGGAACCTCCAAAGTCAATATGAAAATCAGTATATGAACCGGATACAGACATTAAACAATATAAAGAAGATTTAGGGTAATCACCAATTTTTTGTAAATTTTCTGGCCAAACATGTTTTAATAAGTCTAAATAATTTACAATATCTGGTTTTTTAATTTTTTCACCAAGTTGTGTATTTGAAATTTCTAAACTGATTACATTTAATATCCTTTTTCTTGAATTTTCATCAGTTTCAAAATAATTTAACCATTTTTCCATTGTCCAATCTAATTCATTATCTTGTGTAAAGACATCCATAACTTCTATTGGTGTTGATAAGCCAATTAAATTTGAAATTTCATTTATATTTATATTTGATGGTAAATCTAAATTAAATTGATTAGTTGAATTTAAATTTTTTGGTATAATTATTGGTTCAAATAAACCATTTTCAAAAATCCATTCTTTTGTAAAATTTGAGGAATCCATTCTAATAAAATTTTCCTTTGTATTAAATTTGTAATTTAACAATGTATATATATGGGGATGTATTAATTTTGATTTAAATAATTCTACATCTCCTTCATTTAATGCTATATAATTAACATTAGAATTTAAATTCCTTTTAGATACTCTACGTAAAATTGAATCTCCATGTTTTTTTGCACATTCACTACAATGAAATTTTTCAATAGACTTTGAATATTTTGAATTTATATCAAGATTTATACAAATATAGTGAAACCATTCATTGCAGATATCGCATTGAATCCAATCCAATATTCCTTTTGGACAGCTTTCCGGTGTGCATACTTTACAATGATCCCAAATCATTTATGTATTATAATATTATTATATATATTATGAATTATTTGCAGTATGAGTTATTTGTTATATATTGTATTATTATATAAATATTAATATTTTATGTTTATATGTTTATATGTTTATAATTTTGTATGTTATAAGTTTATATGTTTGCATATTTATACATCTATTTACTTTATCTATTCTACTGAATGCTATAAATTATCAACAGTAGCTTTTCTATATTTTGTAATAAAGTTGAACAGCTTCTCATTCAATAGAGTCATATACCCAATTTCTATTCTATAGCAACGTCACGGTATATATAGATTTGATAAACTCGATATAGAGGATTTGAAATAGGAATACTTGCGTTTAATAGTATATTGTGTATATATATAAGTATATATTTATGTGTCTTTATATGCAATTCCAATAGTAAATAATATGATTACTTTGTATAATATTATGAAACACTATTTTAATTTTACTTATATTATGGTGAGAAAAATATTAGACGATATTACTTTCACC
>JAKTQT010000615.1:0-11367 GCA_030579355.1 Botryozyma nematodophila | reverse complement strand
GTGGTGTAATCGCCAGTGGAATAAACTACTGAGACGTATGCAGCCTGAGCAATAGATGTCACAGACGGTGCATTACATAGTTTAGTAATTATATTTGTTTCAATATTTGTCTCTGTAGATGTAGTGGTGTCTGTAATAGTAAAGCTACACTCAAGGACATCTTTTTTCGCAAGAATGCTATTGAAATTAATTGTCCATACTTGAGCTAACAAAAGAGAGACCCAAAATAAAAAAAAATTCATTTGTTTAAGTATATAGCAGATTTATAAAAATGATTTTTCTAAATTATTCGAGTAAAGATTTTTTAATGAATAAAGCTATGAGGAAATTCAAAAATCTGTACAATATATGTTAACTGAAAATTTGTGCTTCAGTGAAAAATAAATATCAGAAAAAATATTCTGTGAACAATATTCACTCAATATATTTAATAATAAAATAAATAATTTACATTTATATATAAATATATATATGGATTCCCATATAAATTATAATTAAAGTCACTTCGAGAGAAATAGGAGAAAAAAAAGTTTTATGGATCCAAAAGTCAAAAACGGATTCATGCCACCTTTATTAGACTATTATCGAGGATCAGCAGAAAATAACTAAATTTTTAATAATCAAGTCGAAAAACGAACGCTATATCGATGCTAATTAACTTATGTTTATTATAAACCTGAAAAAATAAATAAAAATAATAATAGCAGCTTTAAAAACAAATTGAACCAAATTTGCGTTTTGATTTACATTTATATCATTATGATAATCCTATAAAAGAAAACCGTACAGAAACTATCCTGACATTCTGACGTTAACTTTAATAACAAAAATTAGGTCATAACATAATATAAATAGAGAACAGCGAAACCACTAATTCATTGCTATTTTGAGTTAGTTTCTATTTGCCAATTTAACTAAAGAACGGTCTATTATTGATATTCATAGACGGGTTAGTAGCTCTTAAAGAACAGCACTTATGGACAACAAAACTTAGATTCACCACATGACTACGACAGTATTGGACAAGGGTTTTAGAATTTTAATTCTCGTTGGATAATTTATTAGTTATATTTCTCTATAAAAGTAGTCAATCAGCAGATTAAAATACCAATCTGTTTAGACCTGTAAAACAGACTAGATTTTTATCACACCAACTTTTAGTTGTTCAATGTTTACGGTCTTCGATTAAAACTATGTAAACTCTTAGTGTGACTTGTTTAGATTGTCTTTTGGATACAGTTAAAACAGTTAGAAATAGGTGTCCTTTTTTCCATAGCAACAGTTTTAGCTGTTTTTCCACCGAGGCACTAAAAGCAGGAAATTTTTTTTTAATGACCATATGAGAAAGACGGCCCATAGCGTAAAAACAGCCTAGGACAGCCTAAGACAGACTAAGACAGTCCTAAAGCCCTAAAATATAGATAAAGTTCATCTTAGTTAGACTAAACCTCTTATCATAATTGACGCCCGCCTTTTAATTAATATTGTATATTGTTTTTTACACGGTAGTAACAAAATCAAAAAATATAATTAAATAATTAAAAAGTTAAAGCGTATATATAATTTATATTAATAGCATGATAGAATTAAATTGCAAAACTAAAAATAATCGTTAAATATTACGCGTAAATAAGAAAATCAAAATGCCAATGTTATTAAAATTATTAATATAGTTAAAAATACATACTTTAAAACGAATTAAATAAAAATAGTTAAATAAAAATAGTTAAATAAAAATAATTAAATAAAAATAATTAAATAAAAATAACTAAATAAAAATAGTTAAATAAAAATAGTTAAATAAAAATAGTTAAATAAAAATAATTAATAGAAATAATTAAATAAAAATAATTAAATAAAAATAATTAAATAAAAATAATTAAATAAAACGAATTAAATAAAAATAGTTAAATAAAAATAGTTAAATAAAAATAATTAATAGAAATAAGTATCTGTATGTTCATGATATTAGACCTGAACCAGATACATGGATGTAAATAAAACGTAAATGAGGGTTTTTTGTATTATATGAAAGTATTTAGATGCATACTAATAATGTAAACAAACCACTTTGTAAATTATCAATAAATCTAATGTAAATTTAATATGAGTGAAAAAATAATTTAATATCATAATTTTATACTATAAAATTTGTTTTGACCATAACAAGTTTATTCACTGTCTATACTCTGGTATCTAAAAAAACGTCTTATTAAGACGGTTATTTTCGGTTATCAAATCCAGACAGCTAAATGACATATTTTTGAACCGATAGCCGCTACACAAAACCTAGAATCAGAAATTTTAAAAAAATTTCTGAAATTCTCTGATATTAACTGATGTTCGGCTAAAAAGTAATTGTGGTTAGGGCGAAGATGATCAGATAACGTTTCTTGGGATTTGATACCAGAACAAAAATCTGAGATTTGATGAATTTTGTGTTTCTTTACTACATTGTATGTTAATTTGTTCTTTTAATTATATCGTGTAGATAAAAAAAATAATTAGTTGCAAACATTGTAGCAGAAATAAGTACAATAAAACAGACTGTAAATATAGTAGAAGTAACATAATAAACTAAACTGTAAGTATTTCATAAATAAAGTAATTAACTAAACTGTAAATGTTCATAAATAAAGTAATAAACTAAGCTGTAAATATCTCATAAATAACCATAATTATAATATGCATAAGATTCATAGCAGTTGTCTTATGGATGATGCAAAAACTACTGTAGAAATAAATAAAAAAAACAAGTCAAATACATTGAATAATGAATTAGAATTGAAAAAAAATTTATTCTTTATTATAGTCCTATTAACAATACAAAAAACCCCATAGTTTGCTATTATTTGCTATGAAAAAATTCGCAATTTGCAATGCAAATACAAAATACATACTAAACTATATTTTATACTGTAATTACTCAGAAATATTAATTTACATTATTGATCTCTTCTCTATCCTTTAATAATACATTTTTAATTTTTTAACAACTTTACAGCAATCGACTTTTTTCTAGTTAACTATTTACTTTGTTTTGTTATTATACATTTACACATTTAATTTATTATTGTCTACTTATATCTCTTGGGTAGATTATTTAACCGTTTATAATTTCATTTACACTTTGGAAGTTTCGACACAATATTTTTCACATACAAAGATAATAAAAAACACACACAAACTTGAAAAATTTGTGTTTTTGTTAAAAGTTTCTGTTAAAAGCGTGAAAATTGGATGAATTTTAACATAAATTTCGCATAAATGTATACATTGTACATATTTGTGCAGAATAACCCTTATTTTTTATAAGCGGTTGTAATCTGCGCATTTTAACTAAAAGAACCATAGTTTTAACCACCAAGTTGCAATTGTTTAAGTATTTATTAGCAAAAAAAAATCATTTAACAAATTTTAAAATGGAATTGAAATCACCATTAGAAGGATATGCATTCCATGGAGAAATTGAAGAAAAATTAAATAATTTTTTCTCATTATTTGGACTAACTATTCTAAGCAAACATCTCCATGAAATTATATTTTCATTTATATTATATGAAGCAATTTACTTATTATCGAGAATATTTTCTCCATTATTTTGCAAAAGTTATAAGAAATTATCAAAGAAGAATAAAATTGGATTTGATATTCATGTTGTTTCTCAATTTCAAGCTATTTTAATTTTAATTTTAATTGTTCCTATCTTTTTTGATGATGAACTTAGAAAGGACACATTATTAGCTTCTTCATCATGGGGATCATTTGTTTGTGCAATGGCTTGTGGATATTTTATTTGGGATACATATATTTGTCTTAATTTTATGAATTTGTATGGTCCTTTATTCGCGATTCATGCTATTGCTGCACTTATTGTTTTCATTCAATCTTTTAGACCATTTTTACAATCTTATGTAGCTCATTTTATGATGTTTGAATTATCTACTCCTTTTGTGAACATTCATTGGTGAGTTTAATTGTTATTTTTGCATGTGCATGTGTATTTATGTGTATTTATGTGTATTTATGTGTATTTATGAGTATGTATGAGTGTGTATGAGTATGTATGAGAATGTATGAGAATGTATGATTATGTATGTATGTATATACACACATACACATTCGTACACACTCAGACATACATACTCATACATGCTATATTTCACTTTTCCTAACAATCAGGTTTGCTTCGCATCTTCCTAAAGGCACAATATCAGAAAAAACTCAAACAATTAACGGAATCCTTCTTATGTTAACTTTTTTTGGTGCAAGAATAATCTGGGGTTTTTATGCCATGGCTGTATTAATGATTGACTTTTGGAATAATCTTGATAGAATTCCGATTATTTTTCCAATTGTAACTTGCTTGTTAAATTTTGCTCTTGATACGTTGAATATAATATGGTTTTCAAAAATGGTTAAAATAGCTTACGCGAAATTTTCTGCAAAAGATGAAAAGAAAATTGAATAGTTTGTATTTTTATATACATGAAATGTGAAACTTATGTTTATCTAAATTATTATGTATGATTTGTATAAGTCAAATACTTTGTATCTTATTTATTTATGATTTATATGAATTTCACAACAATTTATTAATTTTTGTCTTAGTTATATAAATATTAATTTTATAAATATAAATATATTAAACATTATATATTATATATAAATAAAATAACACATCAAATCATATCATATTATATATCAAAAGCTTTTTCCGTCTTTGCTTTTTTCTTCTTCTTTTCAAAAACTAAATCCTTCCAATCTTTCTCTATCTCATCATCATCTTCATCTAAATGATTTAAAAGTTCTCTTCTTTCAGCGTTTTCGTGTTCTCGTTTTCTATTATACCTTTCCGCTTTTTTATCTTTTTTATAATTAGATTTGGACCAAGACGAGGTATTTCGCACTTCATCTTTGGAATCGTTTTTTGGACGGCTTGATTTTGCTTGTAAATTAGATTCCTCAGCTTCATTAGAAATTAGGTTTCTGATTTTTATATCATCTATCAGCCAGCCATCTTTTGGTAATTCGATACTAATATTAGATTTCCTTAACTCGGGCATTCTTGGCAACCTCAGCAAACCATATGACTTAGCAAGATCGATATAATTCAAAGATGAAGTTCTAAAAACACTACCCATTAAAAGCTTTGAATAAAATTGGACAAAAGAAACAAAGGCAACGACTGCTTTTTTATGATGTAACTTATCTTCTAAAATCCATTTATTTACATATTTTTCGAATTTTAAAGTAAATTTTTCATTAATTAATGAACTCGATTCAATTTTATTTAGAAAAATTTTCTTGACTTCAAGTATGTTTAAATATTCTTCTTCAATTCCTGGGGTAAGGAATAAAATAGAAACTCCTGGATTCCCATTTCTACCAGATCTTCCGCATCTATGCAGATATAAACTAATATCTTTGGGTGGAGAAATGTTAATAATTAAATCCACATTTGGTATGTCTAAACCTCTAGCAGCAACATCCGTTGAAAATAGTACAGTTTTCATTTCATCTCCATCTTTTTTCGATGTACTATTTGAAAATTTCTTCAAAACCTTGTTACGAATAGAAGTTGATAATTTACCATGAATTGAATAGTAATTAATATCACTTTGAGAGTCAAATTTTTCAACTAAATTGTAAAAATATGATACACAATCACATGTAGGGAAAAATACAATAGCCTTTTTAAAATCTGAATTATGAAGCAAATTTAACATTCCAGGTATCTTTTCACGATAGCTTAATATCGCGTACCGCTTATCAATTAAACTTGGTGTACTTCCATCAATTGAACTATCTGAAGTATTGACAACAATTTTCACAGGATTTCTTAATCCTAAAGTAATTAAATTATCTAGAGAATCTTTCATAGTAGCTGAAAATAAAGCGCTTCTTCTTTGTTTAGGTAATTGCTTCAAAATATCAGTAATTACTTGAAAAAATCCTAAATCCAATAGCTGGTCTGCTTCATCTAATACTAGAAGATCCAAATCGGATAGTTTCACTGCAGGTGATGAAATGAATTTTAAAAGTTTCCCTGGTGTTGCTATTAAGGTCCTATTGTCATTTTTTTTAAATATATGTAAATCTTCTTGTAGAGATTGTTTATCGTTTCCTGTTAGTAATTGAATCGTAAGGTTTTCGTGTTTACTTATAGTTTCGGTATTGGTATCACTATCATTATCACTATCACTATCATCCGTGTTATCTTTACCATCACTGTTAAGACTGTCATTGTCATGATCCATGATATCTTGCAACCAAGATTGGGCTACTTTAAAAATTTGCGAAGCCAGTAAGCGAGTAGGACATAATATAATACCACCCACATGTGACTGTGGTAGAGGATCGATTTTTGATAATCTGGCAAACAAAGGTATTAAGAAAGCTAGTGTTTTACCAGATCCTGTTATTGCTTGTACTACCAAATCTTTGTTTCCACACAAGATGGGTATAGTGGCTGCCTGTACAGGTGTCATCTGTAGAAACTCTTTTTTAGCATGTTGATTTCTTTTAGTTAGTATGATTAGAGAAAAAATGAGAGTGTAAATGACTGAATAGAATGATAAAAAAGAATGCAAATAAAATAATGAAATAAAATAGAATAGTAAAGTAAAATAAAATAATAAAATAAAATAATAAAATAAAATAATAAAATAAAATGATAAAATAAATTAATAAAACAAATAATAAAATAAAATGATAGAATAACATAATAGAATAAATCAATAATAAAACCAATAATAAAATCAATACTAGAATAAAATACCAAAATAGAATAGCAAAATAAAACACTACAATAAAATAGAACAAAATAAACAAATTATAAAATTATAAAAGCATAAAATAAACATAATAATAAAGTAACATAAAGATAAACGGCCTCAATTCCCTGGTGTTTCATAATCTAAACAATATAATGTCCTCTAATATTCCCAAGAGTGAAATTGAGAAGCGCTATCTTAATTTCAAACAATGAATATCTTTCATGTATATGTAACATTTTTCCGTCCTACAAAAGAAATCTCAGTCAGAATTAATATGCAACTCCATCTAATTTTCTTACCAAGCTTATATTTGTCAACAATTCACATCTAACATGAAATTTAGTTTGTATGTGCACCCTATTCTAAATAATTGATCCAAAAATAGTTTCGAAATACTTGATCCAAAATAGCTTCTAAATCCACTAATCATATACATAATAAATACATTATTAGATCCCAACTATTCATTATTCATATATATATTTGTCATTCATACCTTGTATATTACTAAGCAAACGATAACTTTTCATCCAGATTAGACACACCAGGCAATTACCATCAAGGAAATAAAAATAACCGTAATAAAATAAATAAAACACAAACAAAATAAACAACATAAATAGCATAAATAGCATAAATAGCATAAAATAACAATTCACAATTTCATATGCAATACAATACACCAAAGTTATACAGTCAGGTACTTCTATTACGTAATATTTACTATAAAATAACGTAATAATATGTATAAAATCGCATAATCAATTAGTCATGATTTAAAGAACTTACAGCCATTTTGGAATCAGAGCATCAATTTTGTCCCAGGAACGGGAGTTTTCCATTTCAATTAAAACCACAAAGACGGGAAGAAATGTAACAAAAGAAATAGAGTGGAAATAATTAATTTAAGTATTGAAAAAAAATTGAATAAAATTAAGAATTAAAAAATAAAAAGAAAAAAATATAAAAAAAAAAATAAAAGAATTAAAAAAAAAAATTATCATAAATCTTAGGGTACAAAGGCTTAAATAAATCCCCGGGTAAAATACTTAATACCGGTATTATACAGTTATACCCCGGTTGAACCTCACACATTAAACTTTTTATTTAGGTTTGAGTCTAAGAGATGGGATAAGAATTATATTAAAAAAAAAATAATTTAATACAATAAAAATAGAAACTTAAATAAATAAATTAAATTAAATTAAATTAATTAAACAAATTAATTAAATTAAGTCAAATTAAGTTAAGTTAAAACAATAAATTTAAAAAAAGTTTTTTTAAATACTGCCAAAATTAGTTGCAATTCAAACTCAGATTCACAACTTGATTGTGAAAAAATGCGGCATCCTGTGATTATTGGAGGGACTTCTCATCCTGCGCTTACAAAAGGAATTTGTTCAGTTTTAGGAATTGAAAACAGTCAGGTTGTTTTGAAGAAGTTTAGGTATGTATTTTTTTTATTTTATTTGCAAGTGAATATTATATTATTATTATCATACTTTTATATTGATGTGATTTTGACTTGGGAGTAAAGGTTAATTGTAATTATTAACAAATAGCAATGGAGAAAATTCAGTAACTATTATTGACTCTGTTCGTGATAAAGATGTTTATGTGATTCAAACCAGTTGTGGAAATGTTAACGATAATTTTGTTGAACTTTTAATAACATTGTCTGCATGTAAAACAGCTTCGGCAAGAAAAGTTACTGCTGTTATGCCTTTGTTCCCATATTCTAGACAACCAGATGTTCCTTATAAAAAAGTTGGTGCACCATCTGAACATTATTTAGGACGAACTTATTCTGGTTCAATAGATCTTGATGTAAATATAAATAATATTAATAAAAATAAAAATAAAAATAGTTTAAGTAATAATGAGGATGCTTGTATTACTAGTAGTAGTAGTACCGTTTATTCAGAATCCAATGCTGGTCATAGAACTTGGGTTGCTCAGTCTGGTAATTTAGTTGCAAATTTATTAGTATGTGCAGGTGCAGATCATATAATTACAATGGATTTACATGATCCTCAATTTCAAGGGTTCTTTGATATTCCTGTTGATAATATGTATAGTAGACCGCTTATGATTAGATATATTAATGATAAGAGTAATTTAGATTTAGAAAATACTGTGATTGTTTCGCCAGATGCTGGTGGTGCAAAGAGAGCAACTGCTTTAGCTGATACTTTACAATGTGATTTTGCTTTGATCCACAGAAACCTTTCACTTCTTTCCCCTTTAAATATTGATGAAAATCAATCAATGACTATAGTTGGTGATGTATTTCAAAAAACCGCTTTGCTAGTTGATGATTTGGTTGATACAGCAAATACAATCATTCGAGCTGCTCGTTTACTTAAACAACAACATGCACGTAAAGTTTTTGCTATTGTAACTCATGGTGTATTTTCAAGCAATGCTTTACAAAAAATTAAAAATTCTTCTATTGATAAAATCATTGTTACAAATTCTATACCACAAGATAATGCGAAATCAATTTTGGGTGACAGAATACAAGTTATAGACGTTTCAACGTTATTTGGCGAAGCCATTAGAAGAATTCACAATGGTGAATCTCTTTCCAGATTGTTTGACTCTGATTTTTTGTAGTTTTATTTTTGAAATATATTTGGTTTATTTATTTATTTACTTTTTTAAATTAGTATACTCTTAATTCTTATCCTGTTTATCACATTAAATTTACATATTAATCTAAGTACAATAATCATAAACACTTTTGATACATTTTAGTTTGTAATATATGTAAATATATATATATACAAATACGCCAATCAATCCTTCTTCTTATCCTTTTTACTCTTTTTACTGTGAGATATTGAACTATCTTCATCCCGTTTACGTTTCTTTGAAGAATCTTTGTCTTTAGATTCCTTTTTAGCTTTTTCAGCCTTTTTAGCTTCTTTTTTCAATTTTTTCAAACGTTTAAGTTCTGATTTTGGAAGTTCTTCATCTATATCTTTTTTAGATTTTTTATCTTTTTTATCCTTTTTGTCCTTTTTGTCTTTTTTATCCTTTTTATCCTTTTTGGTTTTATCAGATTTTGTATGTTCAACCGTACTATCATCATTTTTATTATCAGAATCAGATTCTGACTCTGATTCCGAATTACCATCAGTAACTATACTAGTATTTGCAATACTTTTAGTATCTTCATTATCACTATCATCTTCACTCTCACTATCACTTTCTTCTTTAGACTTGGATTCTACAAATGTGTTATCTGCATCAGCATTATATGCTTTAATTGGTTTGAATTCAGTATTAACAGATGAAGGAAGTCGGACAGTAGATTTGATTTCTCTGCCTTCTAAGGCACTTAAACGGCTTTCAATTTTCAAACGAGAATCTATTCCAATTTCTGGAGTGTCATCACGTTCTTCAGAAAGAGCATCTACACGAAGTGCAATTGAAGATTTTGCTGCAAGCATACGAGCTATTTTACCTTTGTTTTTACCAGAAGCCTGACCAATCAATGAAGCATTATAAATAATACCATATTTAGGAGTATCTTTTTTGGCTTTAAGCGCTCTAAATAAAGCTTTTTCAGCACCTAAAATTTGTAAAGTTGAAGCAGGTGCTTTAGCAAGAGAAACTAAAGAACCAGAATGCGCGATTAAACGAGCACCAACTAATTCACCAACTAATGTTGTAAGATTTGGTGCAATGGCATCCATTCTTGCACATAAATATGAATATAATTGTTCTCTATAAGCAGTGAATTCAATGACTTGATCAGCAAGAGAATTTATATTTATTAAATCAACAGGAGTAATTTCAGTTCCCATAGAAATTTCAGCAGCGGCTTTTAAGGCTTCTTCAGTTTCCTCAGGTAAAATAGTTGACAAATCGCATTCAGCAGCATTTGATCTTATACCCATAGCCTTTACAACATTTGCATAAGCTAAATTATCAGCGACAATTTTAGTCATTTCAGGGAAATGCCAACCATACCATTCTTTTAATCTCATTGCGTATGTGTTGAGTTCTTTATCTATATCATCTAATAAAGCAATTGCTTGAATAATCATAGTATCAACTTTATCTGGAGAGAATTTAAGTTTATATCTTCCGAGTGAATGTGCAAGACCGAGGGACATACTTGAGAGTGTTTTTTCATCTAAACCAGGGAGAAGTTCTGGAAGATGTTCTTTAATAGCTCTGTATACATCTTGAAAACCTGAATCGGATATTATTTCAAGTTTTAATCCAGGAATTTTATTTATAGCGTTTCCTAATGTGTTAGAAGTGTAGAGGATACGGAGTAAATATGTGTGAATATACGAAGATAAATAATGCAGAAAATAGAATAAAACTTACCTAATTTAGGATCAGAGACTAACAAACTGGTTTTTTTCTCATTTTTATACTCTGAAATTAAATTTGAGAGTTTTTCTGAAATTTTTCCATCTACTACTGAGGTGAGCTCTTCAAGCGCACTTGCCGAGCTATCGAATTTGGAAAAGGATTTTAATTTAAAACTGTAAGTTAGCAATGGTGAAATAGAAACATGCAAGTAGCAAGTATAGTAATGTGATATATGATATATGATATGAAGTATATA
>JAKTQT010000608.1:0-11628 GCA_030579355.1 Botryozyma nematodophila | reverse complement strand
GTTAAATCATTATAATCATAAAATCACAAAGAAAGTTCTTCAAGAAGAGTTATAGTATCACCTTGATTTGTCCTTGGTTCTCTTTTAATAGAAAGTTCATAAAGTTCTTCCATAGGATGAGAAACTTCTAACTCATTATCAATCCATGATTGTACTTCTGGAATAGACATTATTTGATACGAAAGAACCTGAGTGTGTAATACTTCATGAATAATATCTGCTAATTTCATCATCTTAGAAAAATTAATAACAGTAAACGTATTCAGACTTCCAATTCCAAATCCAGATGACTTTTGAATTTGATGTGGTTGATGTTTTAAATACTCCACTGGAATTTCCTTAGGATGTGCATCTCCAGACGATTTCATTACAGTTATCGTATCTGGATTACCGTCTTCTACAAATGTTAAATCAGACAAGAAAACTCCAATAAAGGGTATCATCGGAGGACTCACTGATTTAACTAACTCTCTATATCTAGAAAAATTTTTATTAGCATTCAATATTTGGAATAAATTATCTCGTACCGCAATTTCTCTTTTATCCACATGTGACCAAGATTGATTTAGTCGATAAATAACGGATGAATAAAGTGCGGAAATGATTGACATTACAGAATCATAATTTTGCAACTTCCAGCAATGCTCTGCAGCTCTTATCCAAATAACTAATATTTTGGCTCTTTTCTTAGGATCTGATGGTTTCAAAATAGACTCTGAAACCCAATTTGACATCATATTAGACGAATGGATCAACGCACGAACGTTAGCTGCATCAGATACAGGAACGGAAGAAGTAACTGAACCTGTAGAACTAGAACGAGCTCCTAAAGCTGAAGATGCAGCCGAAATATATGCCTCTGGGTGACGTAGATGGTTTCTATAATACTCTGTCCATGCTTTATGCATTAATTCAATCGGTTTTATTCGAGAAAAAATCATGGCTGTATGATAAGTAATTTGCTTGGCAAGTTCCTCCGGATCAAGTTGAGTCAAAGAGGGACTAGAATAAAAAGATCGAGAAACTTTCGGTGCATCTGACAGAAAAGAGGTTGAGGTTCTTAACGTTTTTATAAAGGACGCTGGCGAAGCATGGATAGAACTAGGGTTGCTTATACCATAACCTGCAGTTAAAATATTATTGTATTGTTCAATATTAAGTGGAGAGGCTACTGGGAGTTGTGGAGAACTAGAAGCCTGTGGAGAAATAATAGAATTATTTTTCTTTTTAATATCTTTTCCTTTTTGCCTATCTTGTATATAACCTATTAAAATAGAAGCTCCTGGAAAATTTTGCTGCTTAAGTGAAAGAGCAAACGCAGCCATCGATTCTAAAAGACGTTCAGTAGACCAAGTAGATGCGGAAGAAAAGGAAATTGATGACATTGATGAATTTAAGGTAGCAACACTATTATGATGTAATGCCGGAACAGAATTTAAAGGGCTATAAGAGAAAGTGCTTGATATAGATGGGTTATGATGTTTTTCTTTATGAGGCAAATTGTTACCGTTGATTGTCATACGGGAAGAGTTATTAATGGAATTAAAAGAAATAATTGACGAGGAATGTGCTGAACGTAAAAAGACTTCAACGTCTTCTTCAAACCAATAATTTTCTAACCAAAGCTTTATCACATTAAAAACACGTATACGAATTGGTTTTTGTTTTAGTTCTGCCCATGTTTCAAATTCTTTCTGCGTTAAACCTTCTGGTGGTTGGATTGAAAATCTAGAAACCAAGTAAGACAGTAAAACAGATGGAGACATGAAAAATCTAAAAATTAACAAGAAAGTAGAATTGAATTTAGCATCATATGTTTTATGACTGGTAAGATATTCAACCAAGGCGATTGGGGTTCCTCCACGAACTCTACCTTTAGAGTCAAAAATAATTTCATTTGAATGATCAAATTTTAAAAACCAATTTTTACTGGCTCTTTTCTCTTTTGTTGAAAGCAAAATTGAATTTATTAAAGGTTTAGAAGAAAATTCTTGTGAATTATTTCGTAAACTATCAAGTTGAAACGAACTTTGGTTTCTTTTTAAGCTTTGTCCAGAATTTTCGCTTAATGAGGAAGCAGATAACTCCGAATAGGATAAATAAGCAGAAGCCCGTTTGGTTATATTTTTATGTGAAATATCTGATTTTTCATTGTTCTGACCTGCAGAAGCATCAGAATTATCAGAAGGTACATTAATTTGAGGTATTTCTAGGTTATTTTGGGCTCCCTGAGCTAAATCAGAATCTAGTTTTGTAGCAAACGATTCAGTATTATCATTACTATTGTTAATGGAATAAATTGTATCTCCTATAGAAGAGTTACCTAATGGATCTGGAGAATTGTCTAAATCTGCTTCGTTTGTTTGTTTATTTTTTGTTGCCGCAAACAAATCAACAATTTCATGCACTAAATAGACAGTATGTTCTATGAGTCTAACAGTTTCGTTTAATACTTGTATTAGAGAATCTAATTCAAAAGAAACCCGCTTGCATATAGCCGGACGACTCAGATCTTTTGCAGGACGACGCGAAGATAATTGCAAACTGTAAACATCAGCCCTGTCAAAAAACTGAGTGCCAAACATTAAATAATTATCCATTAACCTTTTTAAAGATTTTTGTTTGGGATTTTGACAATTTTTCCGGCTTTCATCTTGGCTTTCAACCGTTTCAAAATTTTTGTGATTTATATCGTATTCGTTTAATTCAGTTGAACATCGTTTTCTATCATAGTCTTTACTCAACGTTTTGTTGACTTCTCCATCTTTATCCTCCTCTTCTTTATCAACTTTATTGTCACCTTCATCTTCTTCACCTTCATCTTCTTCACCTTCATCTTCTTCACCTTCATCTTCTTCACCTTCATCTTCATCACCTTCGTCTTCATCCTCCTCTTCATCTTCATCTTCATCTTCATAATGATCTAAAGAGTAAGAAAGATCTGAAATAACACCCTGTGTTCGCAACACAAGAAGCGCCAATTGGTCATATAACTGACGCTTAAGAGGAATTAACTTTGTACTAAACTTTTCATATACAAGAGAATTCTGTATAGGATTCTGCGAAGACTGGTTCACATTCGTGGATCGTTGCGGTATACTTTGCGAGAGATGTAGTTTATCTAAAATAAAAATGAAGTTGCGTACTGCGTTTACTATAGATTTCACATTTTCTGTTGTGCGTTTAGAAAAAGCACGTGGGTCTTCTCTAAATTCAAAGGAATCATAAATAATATTTTGGTCTGTATTTTCAGTCTCGCTATTATGGTAATGATGGTGATGATGATGTTTATGCTCATGAGAACTGTTATAATTATTATTGATAGTCGTTTCCGAATCATTATCTGGATTTGAGGATAATAGTTTAGTCGAAGTTCCAGTGCTTCTCTGTGAATCAAAATGGTTTTTATAGCCAAGTTCTTGTAATTGAGAATATTTTTCACTTGAGTTTTCAGCCGACGAAGTTTCTGCGGAGCTTGTAGTTTTTGTTTTATTGTTGATACCTGCAGAGCTATTCTGAGAACCAGAACTAGAATGCGAGTGTGATTTTTTAATTTTCCGGAACCTTTTAGCGGCTGAAGTAATTGTTTGAAGTTGTGAAATGAGAGTGAGTATAAGAATCTTTTGAGAATCAACAGTTTCAAGAAGCTCACTGTCTAATTTATTTGTAGAAGTCAATATAGAAGAATTCATGACTTGCGGATCGATTTGATGAAGTTTACTAAAGGAATCTTGATTTTGTGAAAAAGAATCATTCTGTAGATAGTCAAAAGTCGAAGCATCAGAGTTTTTCTTCTCAGAATCAGGATTAGAATCGTGCCGAATTACAAGACCTGGCTTGAGACCTGGTAATAATATCTTATCCGTGTTTTGTTGTTTTAAAGTTGATACTTTTGATTTTATATCAAAAGAATCATCAGTCTTTGGTTCATGAGAAGAAGATGATGAGAAAGAAGAACGTGTTGAGGTGAGAGTTGAAGAACTCTTTGGAGGGTATAGATTTGAAGTTTTATTAGATAACGATTGGTCAGAAAAGTCATTTTCTTCTAAGTTAATATCCAAAATAACCATTGTGTGTTTTGCTTCTTTAACAAAATTTTTAATTGCATTTTGAAGCTCATTTGTTTTTAATTTTGTTGACGAAAGGTTTGAGCGAAGATGAGCTCTAACTTCAGAGTCTACCCGTGATATTGATGAGCCATATTTCAAAGTATCAAACTGGCCTGATTTTTCTAACAGGTCGACAGTCAACGTCCATGTGGATCTAAACAAAACTGAGAACAAAAGAAGGGCAGATAAAAGAGTATTATAGGAAGCTGAAAGATAAGAAGATGGTGCTGGCGGAGCTAAAGCAGGACATCCTGCTGCGAGAAGAAGGGCTAGAAGTGAATCAATAAAGGACTCCCAAGTTCGTGTTAAATTATCGGGATTAATATATTCAATTTTAATAGTGTCATCAAGTAGATTAGAATTAGAATTTGAATCGAAATTAAGATTAAACTCAGAATCACAATAAAAATCGATTCTTTTTATTGTTTTTAAAATAAGATCAGCAACATTATTTGAATTATCAATGACCTTTTGTAGCAGTTGAGACCAAGATGGTTTGTCAAGACAACATAGAGAAGGCTGTGCTTGAGTGTTTTCTTTTAAACTGTGATTGCAATCAGTATTCAAAAGGGTTACTTGTGGTATAGATGCAAGATCAATAGCAGCAAAATAGTTTCTAGAGCTAAGTGGAGAATTTAAAGATTGAAACATAAGTATTTTTCTCTGTTTTTCTAAAAGATAAAGGGAAACTGTCCTAGCGGTTGCACGACGTATCGAATTTACATTTGAATCTAAGTCGAGACTTTTCCGCGAATTGGTGTTGTTATAAAGGCTGTTAAAAGTAGCGTTTGCTTTTTCTAGGTTTATGTTTTTATAATTAAAGGGCCCTAGATGGTCCCTGTCTGAGCCCATTTTAGTGCCTTTTTCGCTACTGAGGGGTTCAGAGAAGGGAAATGATGGTTGAACATCATTGGTATGAGAGTTTATAAAGAACAATCGACCAGACTCATTACACTGCGGAATCCAAAGAAGGGAAGAGTCCATTTGGATTATGTGTTTGTGATTTCAAATTATATTTTTTAATTTGTGTTCGGGATTGTGTTTATAAGTTGTGTGTTTTTAGTTTGTGTCTCTGATTTGTGATTGCAATTTTCAGTTTACAATTTGCAGTTATAATCTTTTTTTTTTTTAGTTTTATAATTTTATAGTGTAGCAGCAAAAATATTTCTTGTTTTGCTATTATTTAATATTGTGATACTGTATTGAATATACTCAGTATTTTTATTCATTAAACAATAAAAGAAGTTCTAAGACATAAATAAGTAAATATTGCTGGAAAATATGCTGAAATGCGAATGAAAATGCTGAAATATTTTAAAATTTTCTAAAATACATAAAAAATATGCTAAAACATAAATCCAGTATTTAAATAAGTGTCTTAAATCCTTAATGTAAACAAAATAAGATTTTTTTGTTCTATTAATAAATAGAATATGATAATGTAATATATTAAATTATATGTGTTTCATATATTATATTGTGGTGTTAATATATGTATATAACACAACATAAATATAGAGCTTATATTAATTTAATATTGTAATATTTTATACATATATCAATAAATAGTATAATAGTTATATTATTCAATATATTACTTGTAATTTTATGATTTTTTGATTTTTTATTTTATAATTTTTATCGTTTTAGAGTTTTCCTATTTGATGTTTTTTTAATATTTTTTTCTTTGTAGTTTGGTAGTATACACTATTTGCACTATAATTAAGCTATTTGTGCGCTGATATTGGTTGAATAATTAGAGTATATTTTAGTATAATATATTATAAATTATAAATTTTATATTTTTATTATTAATTTATTTTAAAATTTTATACTTAATCAGATAAAAGTAGTATATTTTTAAGATGTGGTTTATGATTTATAGTATTTATTACAGTTATTAATAATAAACTATATAGTCAAACAATATGTGATATGTGTAAATTTATTATATTATATTATATTATATTATATTATTTCAAGTTAAGAAAACTGTAAATTTTTACTATTATTTTTTTAATATTTAACTAAACTTATTGCTATGTTATTATATTTTCGTTGTATTTATAATAAAATTTATCAAAATATTACACTTTATCTTATCCCACAGTTTCATCTTCTGTATTTCATTATTAATCTATTTATGGCTATTTTATATTAATATGTATTTTTATCCCACTGATATACATAATAGGAAATAAATAATTACAGTTAGAAAGTATAAATATCAATAATAAACAATTAAAAGCAAACTAATTAGAAAAAAATTATAATAAGAATCATATAAACACGAATGTGATAAAAACAATACGATATACTGCGCATTCGAGGGTGTATACGTAATAATAATTACAAAAGAATAGTGTATATAAAAGTTTACAATATAATATAACAAATTATTATATTGTAAATTCACAAAATAATAAAGTTTATATAGCAAATTTATATATAGCAAATGAATATATAATAAATTTTAAATTTATATTAATCTAATTACGCATTATGATAATAACAGCGTAAGATTGAAAGTCGACAAAATACGAGCGCTTAAGTGTTGTTATATAATAAGTAATCTTTGTTATGTAATACGTTCGAAAATATTATATAATTTGTGTGATATCATGAACTCGCTTAATACGAAAATCTTTTCAACAGTATTTGTCATAACAGTTAAAAAAATTTTTTTTTTATACTTACGGTATATTTATTGCGTAGTATGCTATATTATTATTTTTTTGTTTATGAGTATGCAATATTAATATTAATACTAATATTAAATTATTACTCACTGATTTTCTTAATCTCTATATAAGACGTACCTGATTGCTGGGCATCACTTTGTAATTATTGTAGCTATAACAACTCCCCGCAATATCTAACACTATCTAATAACCAGCAATGTTTAGTTAAAACATTCTAAGTTATACAATAAACTAATTCAATAATAATTTAATTAATGAATTAATAAATAATAAATAATAAATGATAAATAAATAAACCATTATATAACAAGGCATTAAACAAATCCAAAAAAATTAATTATTAAATAAAATACAAATAATATATCAAAATAATATTCACATTACTTATTTTAAATTTTACACTCTATCGTCATTATCAGTTGATTACTTATTTTTCCCTTCACTAGTCGTAAATCATAATTTCTTCCGTTTTTCCTAGTAGTGTCGATCATAAAACATTTCGTATATACTATGTTCTTATGTATAGACATATCATCAATATCGCATATCTCGCGTATCTCGGAACTTATCACATGCAAACGTAACCATAGTCATAAATATAGACATAAATATAAATATACAAAAATAACATATACTATAAAAAATACTCCCACGTATTACGTATTGCGAAATTTCAGTAGTTCGTTCGTGCCCACCCCCAGTTGTGACCGATACGAACGTTTTCATTAGCAGGTAGATTATTATTTAATCCCGCTTTCCATAGTCGTACACTGCAATCATCAGCAACAGTTACTAGATTACCGGAATATGTCCAGCTCGTAACTGTAGCTTCCTTTCTATTTCCGTTACAAAATTTATTATCGTGACCATTAAACAGTTCTATAATATTGTTCTCATTATTATCACTTAAAGGCGTGGGGATTAGCAATGGATTTCCTGTAGATGATCCTGTCGCAATATATTTAGTACCATAACTATTTATACTTTTATCTCCATTCGAATTATAGTTAAAACCATCCTGAGGAATCGACATTTTTACATAAAAAGATTCCATCGGTATTGTGCCTATAGATGTGCTTCTTAAATGTTCATTAAAAGGACATGCTAAACTGTACTCTTTTATTCTTCCATCCATAGATAATGAGTATATGCTTCCACCTGAACTTGAATTGTTTGAACGGTCAACCACAATTGATGATATTCCATATCTTGTTTTAGGTGTCTTGCTAGAAACTGCATCAACCAGTGATCCACAGTAGCTATTTTTATTATCACCACAATTTTTAGGCCATCTTATGTCCCATACTAATAATCCCTCATTTGCATCAGATCCAGAAAATAATCGATTATCAGATTCCATCCCCCATTCTAATGCTGTTACTGATCTACATGATCTTCCAGAATCAGTCCCCATGAACATGTCATGAGCACATAAAATGGATATACACGAATTATGATTATTTTTATCTCTTAAATCATATATATCTATACGACCATTTCTTGATGATGATGCTAGAATATTTGACTCTTTAGGATGAAATCTAATATTTTTAACATTACCGGCTAAATATCCAGGTCTGGGTACCTTTGATTTACCACCCGCACGTCTCCGACGTGCAGGCAACTTACTGTTATTAATATCAGCTGCACATAACGAAGAATAAGAGGGACTTGGTGCGTATATAACTCTCGACTTATGATACGCTTTTGCAGGATCAATATTTGCAGGACTCCAAAAAGAATCAACTGCTCCATTAATGTTAGAAATTGTACTTTCTTTTTCCAATGAAAACAATGCTATTGTTCCATCTCCAGAAGCTGTTGCTATCATTCCTTCTTGGGAAGGAGAAAAAGCAACATCGAATATGGCTGATGAATGTATTCTGTATGATAGCATCTGTGTCAGGTTGGATTCCGAATCATTAGGTACACCATTTTCTATACTTATATTATCTATATCCATATTAATATCGCTATCACATTCATCTTCTAAGTCAGATGAATCGGGTGGCGTATATAGGCGCGAATAATTGCCGACATTTCTACTACGTAAGTGGTTATTGTTATTTCTATTGTTATTATGATTGTTATTGTTCTTATTTATACATGCATATAAATTTAAATTGCCATCGTCGGTGCCAACGGCAATGCATGAATCCCTAGTGTCGTTGTTTCCAAAAGACCAAGTCCAATTTGAGGAGCACGCTAAAGCAAGTGGAGGATCATAAAAAGATTGTTCATCAGTAGTTGGAAGAACATTTAAAGGCGAAGAAGCAATTTTACTTGTCAAAGCAGTTGGAGTAGTGTTTAACGCGCCATTAGGAAATTCAAATGAATTCCCAAACAATGTTCGATTTACTGTGTAGTTTAATAAGGCAAAATTGCTCTCTGCTATCCAGGTTTTTCTTCTCTTATTTGTGTCATAATTATCATCATTATTTAGTTGTTTTTCATCGAAACTTTTCACCTTTTTAAAACTGTCAGTAAAACTTGTGTTTCCTCTTTTGCAAGGAACATTTGTAATTTCTTCTAATGCAGAACGCATATGTAAATGATGAATTGCACTATGTGATTCCTTATAATAAATTTTTATAATTTTGATCTGTAATATTACTTTTAACTACGTGCGAAATGGTTCATAGATTATCTATACAAGAAAATGTTTGTTAATTTTTGTACCTTATGCAGTACTATAAATATAAATTAAATGCAGGTATAACACGCGACGCGTTTTGAACGCGGTTCGCGTCTTTGTAATATGTAGTTTTACTGTTATATCATCACGTATTACGTTAATATTACTACGTATTTTAATATATTACGTACTTTTATTTTTTATATTACGTTGTATTTATCCCACGTTTAATAATAATACGTTGGATTACATATAGATAAAAATCAAAACAATTTCCGTAATTATAAAATAATTACGTTTGTTTTATTAAATATTACGCAGTATCCCATACAAATATTTCAGACTGGGTAATACCTTTACCCCGCATCTTATTGATGCCTCCACCATATTGTAACCATCATGACTCCACATATAAACGATGCTACTGTGATATAGAGTTATTGTGTTTTTATTATATCGTATTAATATATTATTATTATTGTTGTTATTGTAATTCATATTATTGTTATGCATTTACTAAGATTTTTTTGTTTTTATTATTTTATAAATTAAAGTTTTTTATTTTAATTGTTAATATTTACTCGACATCTATTAACTGAGAATTTATACCAATAGTTAATTTATTTTATATTAAAAGTTAAAATAAAGTAAGTGAAACTTTTGCTACACTATATCAGATTGTAATAATTATTTGAATAATTGTGTGAAGGGTATTTAATTATGCTAGTAGTATAATTTTGAGTACTATTTATCAATAGTTATACTATAATATTAAATATTGAGTAGATAATTAGTTATACAGTGATAAAAGATGTTGTTTTCGTTTGTTTATTATTTTTAATATTTTTACTTTTGTTATTGTATTTAATATTTTTATTCTTGTTATTGTTTTTAATATTTTTATTTTTTTTATCATTCATTAATACTATTATTATTCTTATTTATTAACATTACTTACTTGTCAGAAGCCTACTATTTATTTACTTATCTACACATTTATTTATCCGGAACTATTCACAGTTCCTACACAGTTGTTTTATAATATAATTACTTTATCTGATCAAAATATAATATTGCGAAATAACCATTTTATATTTGTTCTATTTCGCTATTTTTTACTGTTTTTTTATTTATTTTTTATTCATATTATATAATTATTCTTTACTTTAATTGATATTTTAATATTATTTCATATTATTTTATATTATTTTATGTTATTTTATATCATTTTATATTATTTTATATTATAATACTTTCCATATATTTTTTGCTCATACTAACAATTGATTAATAGATTAACACTATAACACAATAAGCAGTATAGTAACCTCCATATTTACGTAATCACGCGATTAATATTACATAATGTCTGAAAATGCACCTATTGTGAACATTGATATCGGAATTCAACCAACACTGAGTCTTAGTGAAGGAGCCAGTTCTAGTACTGTTAATTCTGCTCCAAATTTAAACACCAATGCTAACAACAGAAGCAAATCTAAAAATATTACCGATAAAGTAATTAAAAAGCCAGAGAAAAAACATTCTTGTTCGTATTGTGCTAGAGCATTTTCGCGACTGGAGCACAAATCAAGACATGAAAGGTCACATACAAAAGAAAGACCATTCCATTGTTCAAAGTGTTCATCTACTTTTGTAAGAAGAGATCTGTTGCTCAGACATGTAAGAACTGTTCATGGAAAATCATTAAAAAATGGCGAACCTGATATCAATGTAGATGAAACCTCAACCTCAACCACAACCACAATCATAGGGACAGGTACAGATATTGTAGTGAGAATAGACACAGATAAAACATTTTTATCTAGATCAGTTGATTCAAATGAATCCCAGTCTTTACATCAACCTTCATTACTCTATGAAGAGAAAATACTTCCAAAGCTAGTTTCATCAAATCCATCAGATTCCAATTTCACTTGCAATAATTCTCCAAATACATCACAAAATCATAACTCAACCACTCAAGCACCATCGGTTTATCCCCAAATCTCAAATACTGACTCAGCGTCTTATAAGGGTCTACCATTATTTAATAATCGTACGGACATAAATGCCACCTCCCGAAATCCCAGAAACCCCAGAATACGACCAGCTCCGCCATATCATGTGTCTGACTTTAGTCGAGGATTTATTATTGAAAATTTAGCACAGTCAGATCCAT
>JAKTQT010000605.1:1623-11646 GCA_030579355.1 Botryozyma nematodophila | reverse complement strand
AAAAGCTCTTGAACATCCTGTTAGACCTTTCCTTGCTATTCTTGGTGGTGCTAAAGTTTCTGACAAAATCCTTCTTATTGAAAATCTTATTTCTAAAGTTGATAGCATTATCATTGGTGGAGGAATGGCCTTTACCTTTAAAAAAGTTCTAAGCAACACTCCAATTGGTGACTCAATTTTTGATGCTCATGGTGCTGAACTTGTACCAGAAATCATTAAGAAAGCAAAAGCTGCTAATGTAGAAATTGTTCTTCCTGTAGATTTTGTCACTGCTGATAAATTTGATAAGGATGCTAAAACTGGTTATGCCACTGATTCTGAAGGAATTCCTAGTGGATGGCAAGGACTTGATGCTGGTCCAAAATCAATTGAACTTTACAAAAAAACAATTAGCAAAGCAAAGACTGTCATCTGGAATGGCCCTCCTGGTGTTTTTGAATTTGAAAAATTCGCTAATGGCTCTAAACAAATGCTTGATGCACTTGTTCATGCTTGCCAAGATAACGGAGCTACCGTCATTGTTGGAGGTGGTGACACTGCTACTGTTGCTAAGAAATTTGGTGGCGCCGATAAGCTTTCTCATATCTCCACTGGTGGTGGTGCTTCTCTTGAGCTCCTTGAAGGTAAATCGCTTCCTGGTGTTGTAGCTCTCTCAAACAAAAAATAAGTTTTTTGTGATACTAAATAGGATATTTTCTCTTTATTAAAATTAAAATACACCTTTAAGTATTTAACTAAATATTAATATATTTTTGAATATTTGTTCTAATTATACAAAATTTTTACTGTTTTAGTATTTAATAAAAAATGATGCGATGTAGACTCATTAACTTTCAGGTTTTAAACATATTTCGTTTCAAAAAAATATTTACTATATTTTTGTTCAATAAACATAATCCAATTTTGAAATGCATACATTAATAATATATTTTATGCAGAAAAAAAAAATCGAAATTGTATTAGAAACATAATTAAAAAAAAAAAAAAAAAAATAAGAAAAAGAATTAATGACAACTTCAATGAGAATTAGGAATTCATTTATTCACTCTTTTGAATATTAAAACATTAACTCATAAGTACTCTATATATTTCTTTCTGTGGGAGGTCGATATGTTACTCCTAAAATATCAAAAATTTTACGCTCGCTTGCGCTTTCTATCAAACCTTTTTCATTTCCGTCATATTTAGAAACATCAAACAAGCCATGTTGATTCAAAATATATCCCTTTTTGTCTGCTAGTAGCCGAAGAGCACGATTGAAGATATCATCTCCAGTATAATAGATTCTTGCGGCACCTCTTTGCTCCCAAGGCACGATTAAAATATCCATTCTTCTCCAAATTGCATCCTTCTTATTAGGAAGAGCTACCGCACCCATCCAAGTTCCTGCATTGACACTGTTCTTTTTAATTTTATGCTCTTTTGATTGATTTGGAGAATGAATAGGGGTATTATCTACGTCCTCTATATCTCTAAAAGAAGCTACAATATATTTTTCTTTAGTAAGCTCTGAAAGAACTGAGTTGCGTATTTCTACCAATTCATTCCTTTTAAAACCCGGTCCTGATATTATAATATCTATGTCGCCACATGTTTTATTTCCACGAAGGTAAGACCCCATGGCCCATACGCATATTTTTTTTTCTTCTGAGGCGTCTGTTACTGTTTCATGGTCTTCTTTAGAATAAGCTTTGCTATTTGAAGAATTAATAGTAATTTCAACTTCACCTTCACCATTATGAACGTTACTTTGATTTTCGTATTCATTTTGAGGAATTTTTTCATTTTTAATATCAGATTTCGGTTTTTCAGTTTTGAGCTTTTTCGCTGGTGGATTTACTTCGTGTTCAATTTGCGTATAATGTTTTAGAATATAATCCTTTATTGCGTTTGAGACAAATTGGAAATGTTTTTCTACTTCTTCTCTTGGGATTCTTTTATTAAAATCATCGTACTTTTCCAAACCGAGTTTTTGTATAGGCTTTAAATCATCTCGTTTTGCTATATCTTTTAAAGTCCTACAACCATCATTATACCATTTTAAGGCAGTTTTTGTTCCAACCCATAATATTTGTTTAAAATTTTCTAATACTTTTGCTTTTTCTATTAGGTTATTATTTTGACCATCATCTGATTTGTCATTTAAAATGTGATTCACTATCTCATCTGGAGCTATTTCAGGCGAATAATTTGTAATTAATTCTATTTTATGGGATAAACTTTGACCGATACCAGGAAGTTTTATTGCATCTTTTGCAGTAATTATTTCATTTGGTTGTGCATTTATAATTGATGAAGCACGGGAATAAACATTTGCTCTCCATTCATCACCGAGAGATCGATAAAAATGAGCTAACAAATGGAAAACCATTACAATTCTTGCATTACCATCAAAATTTGATTTACTTTTTATATTCTTTGGATCATCTTCATTCTTAATCTCATGATTATTATCTTTATGACTGTTATTTATTAAATTTAGAAAACTAACCAAATATTTTTCATTGGAAGGTATATTATTTTCTTCATTATTACTATTATTAATATTTATGTCCTTATTAATAACATCATTTATGAAATATTTAAACCTTATATCATAATTATCTTTGTCTAGTTTTATAAGTGATTTATTATCAATACAATCAGACATCCAATCGATATTTACAATTTTTATACTGTTCGGAAAGTCTTTTCTTGTTTTTAATCCTTTTCTTAATAAATATTTAATTACATCGGAGTATGAATATTTTTTGTTTGTTACAAGAATATGAGTTATTGATTTTAATACATTTAATGTGTTTATATTTGAAATATTTACTATATTGGCACCATACTCTTTAGCTTTTTTACAACGCAAACTAGCAGCTCCTGAACGTTCGCTTGGCACAAATAAGAATGTAAATGATTTGAACATCTGTTATTATTTGTTTATCTCAATACTAAAGAAATAAAAAATAAAAAAAAAATGAATCTCTAATCTACTATTAAACTACAATGAATTTACTAAGAAACTAAGGTTTATAAAATCAATGTTAGACAAAAATCTAATTTTTTAGGTGAAGATTTAAATCACAATGACGTATACTGTGTAAATTAAAGAGAACCCTAAATTCCCTTAAGTAAAAACTAAAACTCTATTAAACTTTATGAGCACTCTTTTAAAAACGCCCATGGAAACCGTAAATTCCATTGAAAAAATCCATAGACAGAAAAAAAAAAAAAAAAACGAATTCGACTCAATTAATGGTTTTCTCAAATTTCGTTTACAAAATGTAGGAATCTCGGGAATCCCGCATGGTTACTATGCTTGAAAACTCATTTCAACACTATTATTTAGGGGAAAAACAAGTTAATTAGGATTTATTTACTTAAAGGCACGATAAGAAAAGTCAAAACAGGGTAACAAAACATTCGGATAAGCACTTGGCAACCAACTTTTGTTTTCCTAATAAGGAAAAGGCATCTAAACAAATTAAAACAACAAACTGTAAACAAATGAAAAATTGTAAACAAGAAAACGGGAAAAAATAACAATAACAATAATAAAAATAATAAAAATATTAAAATAATAAAATAATAAAATCAGAACAAATCAAAATAAGACAATACAATTCTTTTATATTAAAAACAAAATTGCCAACTCATTAATATTGCAACCAATTAGTAGAAGGAATAAATAACTACACTAAAAAAAATTAATCATTCTTTTTGGGCATTGTTTTTTCATAAGATATAACAATATAAAAAGTAGAAATAATCGGATTTACACAAAAAAATGAGTGAAAAATGGAAAAAAAGAAGACGAGTTAAGCCAGAAAAATGTAATAAAATTGTTAATTTAAATAATATTGAATTAGATTCAAATGAAGCATTATTTTTACATCATGTTTTGTCTTCTTCTAGAAAACTAATTGCAATTACTGGAGCCGGAATCTCTGTTTCTGCTGGTATTCCAGATTTTCGTTCCTCCACTGGTATTTTTGCTTCGTATGGAAAGAAAAATTTACGCTCTCAAAGTTTTCCCATAGAAACCAACAATAATAATAATAATAACAAGAACAATAACAGTAATAATAACAATAATAATAGCACAGGAAAATGCCAAAAAACTTTATCTGTAACATCGTCTGGAACGTCGTCAGGAAAACAGCTTTTCGATGCAAGAAGTGCATTTTCTTCGCATGAATCGTTAATGCGATTTAAAGATATGGTTTTAGATTTACATACAATTTGTACAAATTCTAGTCCTACACCTTTTCATATTTGGCTAGCTAGTGTGTGTTATAATGAAAATAGACTTCTACGTTTATATACTCAAAATATTGATAATCTTGATTATGAAGCAGCAAAAAGGACATTGCGTTATCATTATCATTTAAAAGATCGAGAGACTTTTAAACATCATTATAATCCAAATATAATATCTGTTTCTGGTTCCACTCTAAGTACCTTAGTTCCATTATCTGCTACTCAGCCATTTCCAAAAATAATTCCATTGCATGGGAATATCACAAGAATGTACTGTACAAAATGTAATATTATCACTCCTTTTAATCCAACTGTTTTTAAATTCAATACAAACAGCTTTCCCTCTTCTCCTAGATCAATTTCTTCAATCAATTCTTTGGATTTTCCAAATAATACAGCTATATCTAAGACACCTTCATTTACAGCAGATTTTGATTCTCCCTCTCAATCTTCTGCTGCTACTTTTACAAATGATTCGATATCTCCTTCTTCATCAATTTCTTCCTTATCTTCTTTATCTTCTATTTTTGAAGATTCTATTGATGATAATAATTTCTCTGATTTAGAATCACCTTCACCAAATCCGTCTAAAAAGCATAATGAAAAATTTATAAACAAATATATTAAAAATATTCTAGAGGATAAAAATAAAAATAAAAACAAAAATAAAAATAAATTATTTATAGAAATAAATAATCAAGAAATTAATTCTTCAAATGAATCTGATAATGATACAGACGTTGATGAGAATGATGATTCCCAAAACTCTTTTTTACATCCTGATTTCCCTTATTGTCCTAGATGCTTTGCTATAGAAGAATCAAGAAGATTGAATGGTAAAAGACCTCATAGTATAGGAAAATTAAGACCAAAAATTGTTTTATACAATGAAGATAACCCAGATGGAGAGGCAATTGGTACTATTTCTGAACATGACTTGAAATCTCGTCCAGATGGTTTAGTTGTAGTTGGTACCACTCTTCGTATTCCAGGTGTTAAAAGACTTGTTAAAGAAATTTCTCGTTCTATTCATTCTTCAAGAACACGAAGACGCCAATCACATCAACTTCAAAAGCAATATGATTCCAGTCAAGATCAATTCTCTTTTAATAATAGTAATAATAATAATAATAATAATAATAATGACTCACTTACAGCATCTCTTGAGGTTACCTCAAAGAGCGAAACTACTAAATTAGAAGATAAAGAATACGATGGTATAAAAGAAATTGATTCTTCTGCTAATACTCGAAATTCCTCTCAAACAGCTCCCAATAATAATAATTTTATTGAAGAATTTGTAGGAAGTGGTGTTGTTTGGATAAACTTAGACAATTCTGTAATCCCTGGGGATCTTGTGGATTGTTTTGATCTTATAGTAAATGGTGATTGTCAACAAATTCCAAAAATATTGGCGGACATTGAAGCATACGCATTGAAAAAGGAATCCCTAGCATTTGCCCGTAAAAAAGAAAGACAAGAAAGATTATTAGCACGAAAAGCGGCATCAGAAAGAAGAAAAGCATTGGCGTTAAATAAGATAGCAGAAAATAATTATAATTCCTCTATAAATCCTATACCTAAATCAGATAATAATGAAGATTTTACAACTTCTAGTTCAAATGGTCCTAATATTATTGAAAATATAAATACATCACTTAATTTATTTTTTAAAGTTACAAAAAATGTCTCGATACCCAAATTATCCATCCCTAAAAAGTGAAATAAAAGTAATAAAGATTACTAGCATTTAAATTAAGCATCCTTTATAAATCAAGTTTTGTTAATTTTGTTTCCATATTGTTTTTGTGTTTCTCTTTTTGAGTGTTACTTGTTTACTTTTGTTATTTATTTTTAATTTTTGATTCATAATATACTATTATATTAAAATTACTTCATTTCACATACAGTATTCATATTTGTTTTGTAATTATATACTTTTGTGCTAATAGAAAATTCTTTTTTATAGAAAAAAAATAAAAAAAAAGAAAGAGAAAAAATACTAATGAATAAAAAATAACAACAAAAAATCATTCATAATTGTATTCCTCAGGAAGTTCAATTAAATCCCTTGGCATTTTTGGTTCTTGTGCTTCAGACCATTGGGTGATATCATCTAAGTACGAAACTATAACCTCGATTGATTCCGGATCATTAGCATCTAACGGTAAAAATTGTATCATTCCAAAATCTTCAACTAATTGTACGATTGCCTTATTTAAAGCATGATATTTTGGATTTGAGTTTAAATTGTTAGTATCGTCTTTTAAATCTAATAGCGAAGGGTCTGGATTTAAATATTTTTTCATTTCACGTTTATTTAATTGATTTGATATAAGATCAATTTTAGAAAGAACATTAATATGAGGGATTTCAAGTAAAAACATTGCTGACATTGCTGATAAAGCACCAGCGAAATATTTTGATTTATCCAAAACAAAAGATCCTTCAAGAAGATAAGAAGCACATAATGAAATTGAAAGAGATTTTGTTAAATGAGAAATTAAAGTTGGCATTATTGGAATATGTGTATACAACTCTATTTGACCAGGACAATCAAATAATAAATATTCATCTTCAAAATCACCTATTGCCTCATCTAACCAGTCTAGATTTTCCAATAAAAATTCAAAACAGTAAATTAGTGCACCATTTGGCCCCATTTGCATTTCTTCCATAACATCTTGAACAGATATTAAATCTCTAATATCCACAGTAAATTCATATTGAACAGGTTCTGCAGCTGGATCTAAATTTACTATATGAGCTCTTCTTCCAATCGATTGGAAATAAGTTATAATTGAAGTACAAAATGTTGATTTTCCAACCCCAGCAGGGCCCATAACAACGATACCTACCCTAGACATGACTATACTTTATAAGGAATAGTATACATATAATATAAAAAAGTATAAAATGTAACGGAATATATTCAATAGTATTAAAAATAATTTATAAAGTAAATAGTAAATATTATAGTTTATAATTAAAAGTATACAAGGGTAACAAATACTAATGAATACGAATATTTCAACACGATATACAATAAAAAGAAAATTTAAAATAAAAATTCAAAAGAAAAAAGTGAAGAAAAAAAAAAAACTTTATATTTATATTATTAAATCAACACGATATACTAATTTAAACGCTATAAAAATTACAACACATATGTTTATGTTACTGTTTACTTTCTACATTACACTTAAATTCCGATTCCTAGTCTTTTAAAATTACGTATTTATTTTTTTTTTCATTAGTCTGTACATTGTTTGACTCAAAATGTAAAAAAATTACTGCGATGAAGTCTAGTAAAGTCGAAGGTACACAGGAACTTATTTAGTTACTATGGTGACAAGTAGTACTAAATACTATACAACATAATAAAAAGTAATAAAAGAATTAAAATTATAGTACAATCTTATATAGTAAGATAGGATATTATTAAGATTATAAAATATAATATAATATAACTAAGAACCAATTCTAAAGCTCAAACTAGTGCGTCTTTAAAAAAACTACTTGGAATCGTATAATACTAAAAAATGACTGAAACACTTCAGGGTTACAACAAAATCTATAATCACCATAGAAACATATCTAAATATTATAGTCGGAATCCATATACGAAAAAAGATGCAGTTGTTATCTACTTTTTACTAAATTATATTGTAAATTATATTGTGTTGAATACTATTTTAAATTTATATTAAATTAGTTGATTTTGTTTTCTAAATCACATTGCAACGTATTTTCTTATGTGTAATACTCTAATTAGGTTTTCCAACCCATTTTAAATATACTGTAATATATAGCAATAAACACAAAAGTATTTATTAAACAGTAGATAGTAAATAGTAAATAGTAAATAGTAAATAGTAAATAGCAAATAAGAAATAATAAATAATAGTAAAAACAATTGACCATGAGAAATGACAATACAACAACCAATATTCTTAGCAAAACAAAAAAAATGTGTGCTACACCCACTGAAACTATTAAAACGACCCACCGGGTAATAAAAGTGACTAATTTTTTATTCAGTCCTGAGCACGCAATTTTTAATAAAAAAACTTTTCCTGGCAACACTAACAATTTGTTATCCATTTAAAATTTTTAATTATAGTATTTTTTTCTACTTTTTTTAAAAAAAAATTATTTAAACCGCACAAAAGTCTTTGTTCAAAAAAAAAAAAAAGTCAAACTTTTTATTTATTGTAATTTTATTATTATTTATTATTATTAATTCTTTATTTATTTTTATTATTTAATTATAAACTCTTATATTCAACCATTCATAATAAAAATGACTAAATCTGGAGAAACTTTTATGTTCACATCCGAGTAAGTAGAATTATGAACACACTATAAATTTAAATATATAGATTAATAATTTTATTAAATTACAAACAACTAACATTTAGATCTGTCGGAGAAGGTGTATGTATAATAAATTTAGGTTTAAAATTATTTATTACTAACAATTGCATAGCATCCCGATAAAATTTGCGATCAAATTTCTGATGCTATTTTGGACGCTTGTTTAAAAGTTGATCCTTTGTCCAAGGTTAGTTTATTTATTTATTCTCATTGTCACTTTCCAATTAAAACTTTTACAAATACTAATAAATAGGTCGCTTGCGAAACCGCCGCAAAAACTGGTATGATTCTCGTTTTTGGAGAAATTACCACCAAAGCTGTTTTAGATTATCAAAAGATTATTAGAGACACAATTAAAAAAATTGGTTATGATGATTCTGAAAAAGGTTTTGATTTTAAAACATGTAATGTCTTAGTTGCAATTGAACAACAATCACCTGATATTGCCCAAGGTCTTCATTATGAAAAAACTTTGGAAGAATTAGGTGCCGGTGATCAAGGTATCATGTTTGGTTATGCTACGAATGAAACCGAAGAATTACTTCCATTAACTATTTTACTTGCACACAAACTTAATATTTCTTTAGCAAATGCTCGTAGAGACGGTTCGTTACCTTGGTTACGTCCTGATACTAAAACTCAAGTTACAGTTGAATATTCAAATGATAATGGTGTAATGATCCCACATCGTGTAGACACAGTAGTTATTTCTACTCAACATGCTGATACTATTTCTACTGAAGATCTTAGAGAAGAAATTCTTCAAAAAATTATCAAAAAGACTATTCCTGCAAAGTATTTAGATGACAAAACTATATATCATATCCAACCATCTGGCAGATTTGTTATTGGTGGTCCACAAGGTGATGCTGGTTTAACCGGCCGTAAAATTATTGTTGATACCTATGGTGGTTGGGGTGCTCATGGTGGTGGTGCATTCTCTGGCAAAGATTTCTCAAAAGTTGATAGATCTGCTGCTTACTGTGCTCGTTGGGTCGCAAAATCTCTTGTCGCTGCTGGTCTTGCCAAACGTGTTCTTGTACAATTTTCTTATGCTATTGGTGTAGCTGAGCCTTTATCTATTTTTGTAGATTCTTATGGAACATCAAAATACACTTCTACAGAATTAGTTAATATAATTCGTAAGAATTTTGACTTACGCCCAGGAAAATTCGTTCAAGAGCTTAATCTTGCCCGTCCAATTTATCTCAAAACAGCTTCTTATGGTCACTTCACCAACCAAGAAAATCCATGGGAAAAACCAAAGAAACTTGATCTCTAAGTTTACATATTTAATAATTACCTTTCTACTGTTTGTTTATATGAAAACTATTCATTTATCAAAAATGATAAATATGCAGAATATTGAAAAAAAAAAAAAAAAATTTTTTAAAAAAA
>JAKTQT010000601.1:871-11870 GCA_030579355.1 Botryozyma nematodophila | reverse complement strand
TGTAAATCATAAGTATACCATTTTTTTATAGGTAAATGATTTGTTATTTCCATCCAATGTCTTTGAGCTTCAAAATCACCAAACAATGGTTTAATTCCTTCTCCAGAATAAGGACCTAATGATATAGCAAATCTAAAAATTAATGCAAATAATAGAATAAGTTTCCCTAAAACAAATTGAGCCGAACTTGGTTGAAATGGTTTAAGTAGAAATTTTAAAGGAGAAACAGAATCATCATCTGAATCATCTGTATCTGAGTTGTTAGTTATTGATATTTTTTTTAATTTTTTATTATTTTTTAATTTATTGATTATTTCATTATCATTTTGTAATTTATTTTTATTTTTATTTATATTTTTATTTATATTTTTTTCCACACTCTTGTTGTTTTTTCTTTCTAATGATGAAACTTTATTACCATAATTAATATTTTCTTCACTTCTTTTGTTTCGAACTCTAGCAGCAGCTGACATAATGTTTATTTATATGAAAATACATGCAAACAGTCATTTATTAATATTTATAGAACAATTAAATAAAAATAATTAATTAGTTTACTATTTATTTTAATTTTGGATTGTTACCCTAATTGAATTAATTTGATGACGTTAAGGGTGACTAGAAACGGGTATTTACTGTATTTGATTTATTTTTGATTTATTTTTGGTTTATTTTTGATTTATTTTTGATTTATTTTTGGTTTTTTTTTGATTTTTTTTTGTTTTATTTTTTATTTATTTTTGATTTTTTTTTGATTTATTTTTGATTTATTTTTGATTTATTTTTGATTTATTTTTGATTTATTTTTGGTTTATTTTTGATTTATTTTTGATTTATTTTTGGTTTATTTTTGATTTATATTTGATTTATATTTGATTTATTTTTGATTTATTTTTGATTTATATTTGATTTATTTTTGATTTATTTTTGATTTATTTTTGATTTATTTTTGATTTATTTTTGATTTATTTTTGATTTATTTTTGGTTTATTTTTGATTTATTTTTGATTTATTTTTGATTTATTTTTGGTTTATTTTTGATTTATATTTGATTTATTATTTGATTTATTACATTTAAATTTATTATTAGATTTATTATTAGATTTTAGATTTAAATTGTTTGTATTTCAGACCTGTTATATTTAAATTTCGTACACTTCAACTTTATTGCCTAGTTGTGTTTAACATAAAAATATTGCATAATATTATGTATGTGTTCTATGCCTATTATTTATTATATATTGAACGAAGTTGTATAAATATCCATACTATGATATGCTATTAATATTTTACATTACATATTATACACACTATGTTAATTATATACACATTGTATAGTATTTGTTATATTGTTCATGATATATTATACCATATTACGTATACTATTGATTATATATTATACTATTCTACGTATACTGTTCATTATATATTATACTATTCTACGTATACTGTTCATTATATATTATACTATACTACATATACTAAATATCCTGATCCAATTCCTAATTCATTCCATTCTATTAATCTTACAGTGTATTTGCTCAATCGTACAGTGTATTTTGCTTTTTTCACAGGATATTTTACCAAATCTTACTGTGCAATTCCTCTCAATAGCACATTAGGAGACAAATATAATAATAATTAGAAAATATAACCCTATTTCCAACTTTAGTATGGGATTCTGTATTTTTACTATTCAGTATTCTGTACTTATTATGTATTTTATTATATATACTTATTATACATACTTTATTATATACATTTTATCATATTATTCATATTATTATATTACCTTATATTTTTTCTTCCTTCAATTCTTACTATTCTACTATGTTTCTTAGATCTTATGTAAATTATAACTATACGTCTAATAAATTATTTACGTCGTAATATTATTTTTTAAGTATTTTTTAGTTGCCACTAAATTACAGAAATTCAATAAAAAGGAAAATTCAATAACATAGAGATTCTAGTTATTAGTAGAAATCTAAACCCTAAATAAACACAAGAAATACATATAAAATAATAAACAATAAAATAACAACAATAAATTGATAAACATTACATTTATTGACAATACTATATTTACTAGCAATATGAATTCCTTAGTATCAAAATATAATTCAAATTCAAACTTCAATAATGAATATCAAAATATTGTTAAACACAATGATTTACTAAATAGGGAACTACTTGTTCCAGATTTACCTATTCCAAATGTGCAAAATGTAGGTTTAATGGGACATGATGTGATATAGTATAATATAATATAATATAGTATAATATAATATAGTATAGTATAATATAGCATAATATAACATAATATAATATAGCATAATATAGTATAGTATAATATAACATAATATAACATAACATAATATAATACACTACAACTATTACTAACCTATAGCCTTCCACATTCATTCGATCCCTCACTGATGACTCAACAAATCCAGATTGTAGAATTAAATATGCACACGGTACTACAACTTTGGCTTTTAGATTTAAAGGTGGTATAGTAGTAGCTGTAGATTCTCGTGCTACTGCTGGTAATTGGATTGCTTCACAAACAGTTAAAAAAGTTATCGAAATTAATAATGTGCTATTAGGCACTATGGCTGGTGGAGCCGCTGATTGTCAATTCTGGGAAACTTGGCTTGGTGTTCAATGCAGACTCCATGAGTTACGGGAAAAAGAACGTATAACAGTTTCAGCTGCTAGTAAAATTCTTGCTAATGTAAGATTTATTATTATTATCATTATTATATATTTATTGTAATAATAAACTAACTTTTAGCTTGTATACTCTTATAAAGGATATGGACTTTCAATGGTGTGTATTATGTATTGTGTATTGTGTATTTGTATTTGCTTTGCATTGCATATTGTTTTTATTATATTTTCATTTTAGTACTAACTTCAGGGAACAATGATATGCGGATGTACCAAACGGGAAGGTCCTGCTATATACTATGTAGACTCGGACGGCACACGTCTAAAAGGTGATCTTTTCTGTGTAGGATCTGGTCAAACTTTTGCATACGGTGTATTAGATGCTGGATATAAATGGGATTTAGAAGATGAAGAAGCATTAGAATTAGGAAAAAGAAGTATTTTAGCGGCAACTCACAGAGACGCATTTTCTGGTGGTTCGGTTAATTTGTATCATGTTAAAGAATCTGGTTGGGTATATCATGGTAATTATAACGTTGGAACCTTATTCTGGGAAACAAAAGAAAAAGAAAGCTCATTTAATAATGTTCCCACTAAACTTCCATTTGATCATTAATATCATAACGAGCTTTATATACTACATATCATAAATATTTAATAAAATTTCTCTAAATGATTTTTAATTGTATAATAAATAATTTATAATTTACAATTTACAATTTGCATTCAAAATTAAGAAAATAGTAAAAATAATAAGAAGATTACAAGTTAGCGGCAAATATAATTAATTCTATTACTAATGTTTAAAATAGTATTAAATATCTGATTAGCATAAATTAAGAATTTGAGAAAAAACTACAATAAAAATTAAAGTCATAACATAGTCATAATAATAATTAAGTAAAATACCAATTGAAACAATTAACAACACGAATCCGTAGCCATAATAGTATTAAGTAACAAAGAAAAGCGTAAATAAACAGGATAAATAGACAGAAGAGTAAATAAACAGAATAAATAGACAAAAAAATAAATAAACACGAAATGAAATTAACTCGTACAAAGATTACCAATCTAACGTTCGATATTAAAGGATAAAGCTCTATCAGCCATAGTTACCTGGTCTTCAAATTCCATAAGGCCTCTCCACTCTGCACGACCAAATAAATAACCAATGATGCCATTTACTGTACCGGTAACAGCAATAGCAACTGAGGCTAAGGTTAAAATAAAAGAAGAATAAGTAGAGGCATGGTGAGGGATAAACCATTCACCAATTAATATTCCAACAATAGCTAGAATTGAAACAACAAAATGCAATGATCTGAGTTTAGATTGTAAAGATGCAGTAGACTTATATTTATTAATAACTTGTGCAGTTTCAGCATATAATGCACGAAGTTGAGCTTTTGATTCTGTAGGATATTCAGCATCCAAAGGACTAGAATAACGTCTTACAGTAGAAGTCGGAACATTAATAAGACGGATAGTCATGTCCACACATACTCCAAAATGATCGGAAAGTGATACACCATGAGGTTTTTCTGTAAATACAACTTTGATATCATTCACATCAGCAGCCGCAGGATCAAAAAATACATAATCAAGTCGAGTGGCTTCATTCGGATTTCTATCAGCTCTCCAAGTATTTAAACGAGAATTACAAGTGACACCGGCTTTAATAATTTGATCCTCTGGAGATAGTTCACCTATATGAGCAGTTAAGTCTTTACTGGGAACAGAAGGAACAGCTACTGAAGCATTAGAACAATTAGATCGTGATCTTGCTCTAGATGAAGGAGGGTTTGTAATAGGTAGTATATTTGATTTATTATCATTACTAAAGTCATGAGTATTGTATGCATTGTGATTATTATTATTAGTATTATTATTAGTATTGTTATTTTGCCATAAATCAATTTGTGATGTAACACTATTTCTTCTTACACAATCTAAAGGTCTTTTAAGGTATTCATTTGTATTAATAGTGGAGGAAGAAGTAGAATCAGCAACATTAGAATCAATAGTGTGATTGTAAGTATCAGCTAAGGAGTAATTATCAAATTTTTCACCAGGAAATGATTCCTTCATTGATATAGTGTCATTAATAAAAGAAGGTTTATTTTGAATTTGTTTATGATGTTGTGGAAATTTAATATCATGTAAATAAGTCCATGCATCAGCAACTCTACCAATATTTGTTATTAATTCAAATGGTAAAGTACCTGGTTTAAAATTAAAATCACCAACAGCAACAACTACATTTCTTTTTTGATGTGAAGCTAAAAGCATATGAGATAAATCCCAAGCTTGTGAAGTACGATGACATTCATAAGAAGCATCACCAGTATCAGCATAGGGAGCATGTAAATGAGTATTAAAAACTTCGATAGTACGACCAGAGAATGGATGAAAAATTTCTACCGAACCAACAGATTTACCAACATACCAATCACCTCTATGAATAGCAGATGGTCTACCATTTAATGGATATTTATATAAATGAGAAGTTAATATAGGAAATTTTGAAAGAATCATTAAACCAGGACCTGCTAAAATACCTGAATGAAATACTTTATAATATTTTAAACAATTTCTTGTTATTTCAATAAGCATTTTAATATCATCCTCAACCCAAACTTCTTGTAAAGCAACAATATCATAATTTGATTCTGAAATTATTTTACCAATATCTTGTAGTCTTTGTTCTCTACATTTTGAAATAAATTTTAATCCCCAACAATTTAATGTACCAAATTTGATATTTAAATTTTGATTTTGATTTTGATCTTTCTCCATTGAAATTGATTATAAAAGATGATTATAATCAATAAATGAATTCGTTTCTATAGAGTAATTTAATTTTTAAAGGGTATAAAAATTAATATTATTTTCAAAATTAAAAACAATTCAATGGTTTTAATTTAAGTTGTAATTATTCTCCAGGTTGTATTTAGTTGGCTGTATATTATATTGTATTTTATTGTATCTTATATAATATTGTTATTTATTTGTTATGTTATTAGTTATATTTTAGCATAAATTTACTCATTTATTTGAGAAATAAAAATAATAATAAATAGTATGCTCCTGTAGTGAAAAAGATTAAAAAATGCAAATAAAATATTTTTTTATCATAAGTTAGTTAGTATTTATTCACATTTATTTTAATAATTAATAGTTATTAATATTATTATTTATTATTATTATTTATTATTATTATTATTTATTATTTATAATTTATTAACTTTTAACTATTATTTATTATTTATTATTTTTTTTATATTATTTTATTTATTTCCCAATATACAGGGTAATAAAGTTCTTATTTCTATAATAAATAAAATAATAATAATATGGTATGAGACTAAATACTAATAATACAAAAATAGTAAAGATTTTAAATTGATTTCAATCACAGTAAAAGTAAATAATTTTAAAATATAGGAAACATTTCACTGTATGTTTGTATAATTGTGTACAATATGTATATTTAAAATTTATTTCATAATTTTATTTATTTGTGTGAATAATGTATAATATAAAATAACAAGTGTAAAATAAACCAATTATTGAAATAAAATAATGTAAAATAAATCAATTATTAAATACAATAAGTTAGGAAAGATACATGTACTTACATATTAGAAGATTAATGTGTAGAAAATTAGATATAGATAGCAATGTTACGAATATATAGTTAGATATACTGATAATATATAAAGTATAGTAATATTATGTATAATATGATATGATAATGTACAGTGTATAATAAGATAAAATACAATAATAATGTAGAAGAACATATACTATTATGCAGATAATAAACATAAATAATACTCCTAGTAGAATTAGATAATAAACATATAATACTCATAGTAGAATTAGATAATAAACATATATAATATATCCTAATATAATATACATAATGGTAGTATATACTAAATATTGTATATAATAACATGTAGTATATAATACTATATATTTCAACTTTCAAATATGGCTAGAATAAATAGTTCCTTTATATAAATATAATTGCTATATATTATACATATTATATTATAATATATAGCACATTATTTATAATATACATATAATTTTTAAATAAATATGTCGGATATAATACAATTATGATATCTAATATGACTATATAAATTACTTCATAGTATACAAAGTATACTGTGTAGTAATTTATACTAATTATAATATGGAATCCTTAGAATAACATATAAATAGAATAAAAATAGAATAAAATAGAATAAAAATGACCTATGCTGATGTAGTATTCAGTATTAACAAAAAATGCAAATATACGCTATTAACATGCAAATATATTCCAATTAATATGCAAATATATTCCAATTAATATGCAAATATATATACATAAAAACATGCAAAATATATACCAAATAAAATGCAAAATATAAAAACAATACACTGTATACAACACAAATACAAATAATACATAAAATTTACTATAACTATAATACTGATAAACACTAATATACAGCAATAACTATAATGAATCTAATATTTTCTATATATTAATACACTCTAATTAGGGTTTTCGACAAGTCTTAAACTACATCCCAACTACTTTAAAACCACAATAGGAATGGAAAAAAAACAATGGAACGGATTTGGTAAAGATAAAATTGCTGTAGTTTCTTTAAAATTTTCTCATGATGGTAATAAATTAGCAGTTGCAAAAGCTAATGGAGAAATATTAGTTTATTCAAAAATTGATAGTCCAACACATTCTCAAGATAGTTTATATAATTTTACAGTGTTTACTACTAAGAACAATAGTGATGATAATACTAATAATAATAACAATTCTAATAGTATGCTATTAGACTACATAATAAACAAAGATATTCATTATGCTGGATTAAATGAAATATGTTGGAGTTTTGAACAAAATGTATCAAGACATTCAAGACAATATTTAGCATCTGCATGTGATGATATGTTAATTAGAATATTTGATAACAACTCACAAACAATATTAAGAATATTACACGGACATACACATTCTGTAATGTCAGTTTGTTTTAATAGTCCTAAAGATAATCTTTTAGCATCTGGTAGTTTTGATGAATCTATTAAAATATGGTCAACAAGATCAGGTTCTTGTTTACGAACTTTACCTGCTCATTCTGGTCCAATTTGTAAAGTTCAATTTTGTCCTGATTCAACAATGTTATTATCTTGTTCTTATGATGGTTTAATAAGATTATGGGATACTGCAACTGGTCAATGTTTAAAAACTTTAGTTGCTGAAGAAAAAAAACCTGGTCCTGTAATGTATGTAACTTTTTCTCCAAATACAAAGTTTATTTTAGCTTCAACTTTAGATCAAACTATTAGATTATGGGATTATTTAAAATCAAAACCAGTAAAATTTTATACTGGTCATAAAAATTTAAAATATTCTTGTGATCTTTCTTTTATTTACAATCCTAATAATTCTAATCAAAATCAAAATTTAACTTTAAATCCAACTCAAATTCCAACTCAACCATATATACTCTCAGGATCAGAAGATGGTGCTTTATATATATGGAATTTACAATCTCGTGAATTGTTTTTAAAATTAACTCTAGAACCTGATATACCAATCATATCCTTTGATGTACATCCTTCTAATGAATTTATAATAGCATCAACTTTAAATGGAAATGTATATATAATTAATTGGGAATAATCATTCCAATTGATATTAATGAATATATTTACAAGTATATTTCTAAAATAATATAACAATGACTTTTATTTTACTTAATATTAATTGCATAAACAGTGTAAAGAAATAAATATAGATATAGATATAAATGTAAATATAAATATAGATAAATATGGATATAGATATAAATAAATAGATAGATAAAATGTATGCATATAAATAAATATACATACATTCATAATCAGCTTGGGCACTCAATTCCAACCCATTCCCACACTTTCATAATCTCTCCATGAATTTCCATCTGTCTTGAACGAACATTAGTATTAGATTCAACCTCACTCTTTACACTATCCCACAGCCGCTTTCGAAGATACTTATCTCGCTCTTCATATAAAACAATATCCCGTAATTGTACCGCAGCCACATATCTAACAATATGTCCTGAAAAATCTTCATCACTAGTTTTAGCTTGTTCAACTAATTGCTTAATTACTTTATTAACTAATACCGATATCCGAGCATTAAATTTCTTTCGTTCAGAAATAAATCTAAACCCTTTTATTGAAATAAGACAAACTACTATAGTGACAATAATTCTGACTCTATTGCGCGCCAAGAATCCATAGACCCTTCGTTTGAAAAAGCAGACAAAGTCGATTCGTCGTTCACTTGACGATCTAAAGTGTTTTTCAAATTTTCCTGTTTTTTTATCCGTTCTTTGGTTGACCTAAACTTTGCAAAATAATAAAAAATACAAAAAAATACAAAAAAAACAAAAAAAAAACGTTAGAAATAATGCACTCAAATAAAATTAAAAAAATTAACAAATTCTTGCCTTACAATCACATCATCTTCTAGTTCAACTTCAGCAATTGAAGCAGTCCAAAGATCCTCAAATTCTTCGTATGAAATAGAAGGGGATTTCATTGATAACATATAATTTTTCAAATCAGTTTCTGAAATAAATCCTCCTTTAGCATGACTTGATAACCTTGATTTTTTAGTGTTACATTCATTGTCAGCATTGATTTGCTGTAAAGTGCTTAGCGTTTTATGTACAACTGCTGAAACACGAGCAAGTTTTCTGGTATCAGGAATACAATGAGGAGCGAAAGGAAGTAAGCCACCAAGAGAAAAAAAACTTGGCTTGAGGATATAGTCTGGTTCACATTCGGCAACAAATCTAGGATAACATATGGCATTTTCTGGACATTGTTCACATTTAGGTCTAATAAAGTCCAAATATGTAGGGGTATGAATAATATCATTAGTAACAAGTTCAACATCACAATATCCTGCAGCATATTTTTCTCTTCTCCACCATATTACATAAGCAGATAAAGTGATAGCTAAAAGCCATATGAAAATGCCAATCAAGCGATTAGACGAATTTTGATTTTTCACTTTATGATGTTTTCGTACATTTTTCTCTTTTTTATTAGTTTTTTCTAATGCTTTTCTTGAATTTTTTAATTTTTCTTTATCTTGTATAAAATTAGGTATATCAGATTCAGCACCAGATTCTATTTCTGTATCAGTTTCTAAATTTAGTTTTGAATTATGTATATTATTTGCAAATTTTTCAAAGGCAGTCGTTTCTTGATTTTTGTAATTAAACTCTTTATTATCATCATCATCAACTTGTTTTTGTAAATTTTCTAATTTTTCGCTAAGTCCTAATTGATTACTAAATTGTTTTGAAACATGTAAATCTTTAATCTCTGGCATATAAGATTTCCTTCTAGTAGTTTTTGTGCTTAATGATTTTTTAAATTCAGAATCAGAGAAATCTTCAGGAGTTGAAATACCACTGTTAGTTTTGTCATTGGTAGGAACAGGTGAAGATTCCATTGACCTTTTACGATCTCTAGTTGATCTTCTTCTTGAAGAATATGAAGAAGAAGAAGAATATTTATCTGAAGGAACTGTAGATGAAGATCTTTTAGATGAACGTGTTCTTGTAACAGAGCCAAGTTGAAAGATATTTTCATCTGAGAATGGGGTATCGGGAGTTAATATATCTGGTTTAGTATCTTCTGAAGTGGTTGAACTTTTAAATGGTAAAGGTTTTTGATCTTCTTCGTGTTCTTGTTCAAATTGATCCGGAGATACTGCTTGTGGACCAAGAGTTCTTCTTGATATTCTTCGAGAACTTCTTAATGGAGTTAATGGTTCATTTACTTCTGTCAAAGAAGGAGCTGTTGTTGATTTTCTAGTACTTGGTTTTTTAGTGGGTGATTTTTTAGATGGAGATCGTTTTGAAGGTGATCGAGTCTGTTATGTTAGTTAGGAGATAAGAACAAAAAAAAAAAAAAGCAAAAAGATATTATTCAATTTTAAAATCATAAAAAATATTAATTAATTTTATTAAAAAGACATGCTTCTCACCCTTGGTACATTAACAAAACCTTCTTCAGAAGGTTGAATATTTTCCACCGTGTTTAATAATTCAGCCGCTCGTGGAGAAATATTCTTCTCGAAAGCTTCAACCAAATCAGCTTTTTTATAATTCCAATGAAATTCGACATCGAATTGGTTTAAAATTCTTCGTAGATCTGCTACTCTAAGCGTATTTGGATCGAACCCTAGAGAAAACAAACAATAAACAAAAAAAAAAAAAAAAAAAAACCCTGTTTA
>JAKTQT010000598.1:0-11952 GCA_030579355.1 Botryozyma nematodophila | reverse complement strand
AAAGTTTGTAAAAAAAAAAAAAAAAAAACCAATAAAATATTAAATAAAAAAAAAAAAAAAAAAAGAAAAAAAAAAAGAAAAATACATAAAATAAATAAAATATATAAAATATATAAAATATATAAAATATATAAAACATATAAAATAAATAAAATTAACAAAATAAAATAAAATAATAATAAATAATAACAGTATAAACTTTTCGTAGTGACATAGAGTTTGTTATAGTCAATTCAAGATGAATATTTTTCGGTTTCTAGGTATGTTTGTAGATTATCTATATAATATAGCATAATATAATACTAACATTTACACGTTTTTTGTATTATAACAAACAGGCGATCTTTCTCACTTGATTAGTATTTTTATACTTATTCATAAAATCCACATTTCAAAATCTGTGGCTGGTATTTCTTATAAAACACAATTTCTCTATGCCTTGGTTTTTATTACACGATATTTGGGTAGGATATTAAATTTTTTTTTTCACTTTTACTTTTCCTTTTCACTGCTGAAAGCTAATAAATAGACTTATTCACTTTCCACTTTTTATCATTATATAATAGTGTTATGAAACTTTTTTTTATCGGTTCCTCAATATACGTTTTGTATCTAATGAGAGTAAAATTTAAACCAAGCCACGATCCTAATATTGATACTTTTAAAATTCGTTATCTTTTACTTTCTTCTGCAGTAATGGCTTTTGTTTTTAATCACAAGTTTAACGTCATTGAGGTTGGTACTTTTTTTTATTGAAAAATTAATTATTTGTATTTATTTACTAATTTTTAGGTTTTATGGTCATTCTCAGTATGGCTCGAATCAGTAGCAATTCTACCACAATTATTTATGCTTCAACGTACTGGTAGCGCTGAAACTTTAACAACTCATTATATTTTTGCTTTAGGAGTTTATAGAGTTCTTTATATTCCAAACTGGGTGTATCGCTGGTTTTACGATACAAAACACAAATTCGATCCTATTTCTTTCGTTGCTTCTTTGATTCAGACTTTTATTTATTCGGATTTCTTTTACGTTTACTATAACAAGTGAGTTTCTTTTTTGTTTTTGTTTTTGTTTTTGTTTTTGTTTTTGTTTTTGTTTTTGTTTTTGTTTTTGTTTTTGTTTTTGTTTTTGTTTTTGTTTTTGTTTTTTCGTTTTTGTTTTTGTTTTTGTTTTTTTGTTTTATTATTTTATTTTTATCTACGGCATTTAATTGTGTTTTGCTAACCTGTATAGAGTAATGAAAGGAAAAAAATTCGAACTTCCAGCATAATGAATGAGAACATAATGAGATATAAGAAAGAAAAATCAATAATTAATAAATTAGCGATAAAAGAAAAAATAAATAACAAATAAATACTTACACAACATAAAAATATATAACATAAAAATATATAAATATATAAAAAAATATAACAAATAACAAACCACTTCATTATTCCAATGAAAAAACCTTGTAAATTAAAAGCTAACCAAGCAAATAAATAACAATAAAGCAATACCAAAACATACACATATATATATAACCTTAAATATATATAATCATAATAATACATACACACTCCGACTACTTGTGACGCATCACAAGGTTTCGAAGTTCGCTGTTTACAGCATTGTCACTCTCTGAAGCGACAAACCATTGTGAGTCAACCCGACGTCTCCATTTATCTGTGTCCAATAGCAAATTCTTTTTGAATTCTTCCGTTAATTTGAAAAAATCATAAGGATTAACATTTCGTTTTAAATCTAAAACCCCATTATCACTGCATCGTCTTTTTTGTCTGTTTATATTCTTATTAGACATTCTCGTTGGAGATCCATTTAAGTCATCATCCGTCTGACCACGATAATGATCATTATGCCCATCATCCTCCTCTAAATCATCAATTCCTGCAAAAGGATCTGACTCTGATTCTGAATCTGAATCAATTTTAAGCCAACGCATTTGCGCGGGATCAAAAAGCATTCTACCCACTACTTGAACACCTTTGGTTGATGATAAATTAGAAATTAAAGCTGGTCTTGGAGGTGTAGAAATTTCGAAAATTTTACCATCTTTATAATTTCCTTCCCATTCTAAAGTTTTGGGATTGTAGTGCATACCACTTTGTACCATCGGTCTCTTCCCAACTTTACCTAGAGGTCGAATCAAATATGGGCCTTTTTTAGCTTCTCTTCGATCTCTTTGATTTATACTAGCTTGTATAGCTCTGTCTCTAAGAATGCTGGTCTTTGTTGGAGATGGTGGTATAAGTCTTTTATGACCTTTTGGACCATCCGTCATTCTCCTATTACTGTCATCTTTATCATTTTTAAAATTAATTCCTCTTTTTGATGTAGATTCCAAAAACTCTTGACGTGATCCTTGACTCTTCATACGTTTTACTGAATTACTAGAATCAGAGAAAAATTTTAAAATACCAGAACCTGATGGTGTTAAAGTAAGTTGTTTTTCCCTGATAGAATTAGTTGGTAAATCTTCAAGAAAATCAAGTTCTGAACCGTCTCCATAAATTTGAGATTTAATTGGAGCCTTCAAGGTTTCTGTAGCTAATATCATATCATGTTTCAACAAATTTGAACTAATAAATCTTTGAGTAACATGATGTGAATTACCACCAGCAGGAAGAAAAGGTGGCCTGTTTGATTCACTACCCCTTCTTAAAGAAGAGTGCATTGATGTTTTCCTAGGAGAAGATCCACTTCTATCAGTAGATTGTGAATATGGTTCTCTTGAATACCTTGAGATACTCCTTTTTGGGGTAGTTTTTGCGGACTCTGATGTCTCTGAAGTTGGTTTTAGCTTTTGCATTGATCTTTTACTAGATAATTTTGGCGGTGATTTAGTAGTGTCATAGGATGAACTATCATTCCCATTATTAATATTACTATTGTTGTAGTTATATGTGCCTCTTCTGTCATTTGAATTATGACTATTAAAGACAGCCATCGAGTGAGAATGATGCAAAGATGGGGTACGGGTTGCCTCACGAGAATAAGAACCGGCAAGATTAATAGAGGAGTTATAATTATTTAATCGTTTGAAAGATTGTTGTTGAACAACAGGTGCCTTTGGGGGACTATTATTCTCTAATTTTAAATTATTCATTGAATGAGAAATCTTTCTTAATTTTGGTAAGGAGATAGCTTGAGAATTATAATCTTGCGAAAAAGATACAGTTGGAGTTGGCTTTGGAAGTTTTGAATGTTTCAAGGAATTTGTAGTTGAAAAATGATACTTCTTCTTAGAAGTAGATGAAACTTTTTTATAATTGATAGATGAACGAACATTTTTATTTATTGTCATATGTTTGCTTTCAATTATGGTATCAAAGAAATCATCACCATCACCGATTTCGATTCCCTGTAATAAATCTTCTTCTGCGGATTGTTGACGTTGATGAGAAAAGTTTTTTGAAGTATTTACATTAGAGTTTGTAATTTGGTCATTATTTGAAAATACATCTTCTTCAGATAATTTCTTCTTAGCATCTTCAATTCTTTGTTGTAGTCTATTTTTTAAATCCAATGCTCCGGGAGGAAAGGCTATTCCAATAAAAGAAGAATCTTCATCACTACTATCAAAGTTTTCAGATAAGCTAGGAGTAGAAAGAACTGAATTTGGCGGGGGAGGAGATATAGTTTTAGTAGTTTCATCACCCCAAAAATCAGCTTCACTATTCAACAATGAAATTGGTGTAGATGGGGCATTATTATAAAGTTGGTCCCTATCTTTTAGTACTAGTACGTCAGAGGTGAATTTAATATCTGATTCAAAGTCCTCATCAATTGATTGGTTATTATATTGTGAATGGGATGTATTATTTTCTGAGAATTTGTTTAAATTAGAAATTTTAGAAGAATTAAAACCAGAATTTTTAAATTTGGCCACTGACATAGATAAAGTAGATTCTGATTCAGTTTGGAAAAAATCATTATTACTATCAATTGAAGACTGATTTGGAGGTTGAAATAAGGACCCGTTTAGAATTGGACTCATATTTTCGTATTCACATAGGTGGTTTCTTCTTGGTCTGACAGCAAAGCACTCACTTTTTTCTGAAAAGTTATTTGAATGTATATCCTGGGACCATTTTTTAATTGCTTCAGATTTATGTTGTTTTTTATTTAATTTTTGCATAAAGCTTTCGCTCTCATTTTCATTATCATCATCATTTTTGATTGTATTGGAAATGTTAGAATTGTCATTATTGGTATTAGGATTATAGTGAGAAGTAGGATGAATATGTGGATAATATTTAGAATTTGATTGACGCACAGTGGATGATTCAGTTAAAGTATCGCTATTTGATAGGTTAAAATTGTCATCTTGATTAGAAATAGTTGCAAAATTATCTTCATCAAAGGGATCATCTGATTCGTTTATGTCGTTTATGTCGTTTATGTCGTTTTCGTTGTCATTTGGTTTATTTTTATCGTCAAATTCAGATTCAGATTCAGATTGAGTTCGGTTAAAATTTAATGGGATTTCGGTATCAGAAGCGAAATCCGCATCATCATCCCAGGACTCAATGGGACGAGTGATTGCCGCGATGGACATAATAATATCGATACAAATACTTTATTATAATTAACTAAATTAACTTTTAATTAGTATAAATTTAATAATTTAACAATTTCCTAAATAGTAGTTAAAAATAAACAGTTAGTAGATGATAGATATTTATAGAAAAGAAAGCAAGAATATTTTTTTGTTTGTTTGTTTGTGTCTTTACATAAAAAAGAGGCAAAAAAAAAGAAGCAAAAAAGTAAACAACCTAAAAGGGAGAAAAAGTAAACAAACAAATTAGGAAATAAAAAAGGAATTAGGAAAGTAAGGAAAATAAGGAAAATAAGGAAAATAAGGAAAATAGGGAAAATAAATGCAAAAAAAGACAAAAAAGTAAACAACGCGTGGATAAAAAAATTAAAACGCGTACAAAGAGAAGTTATAATAGTAAATAAACATAACAAGGGTGAAAATTAAATCACTAGCCAAATTGGGAAACAGCAAGCGTAGTGTAGAATAAATAATATAAATAATATAAATAATAAAAATAATAATACAAGTAAACAGAATATTAATAATCAAGTGTCAATAATTAATAAGAAAATTACTTTGGTGAATAAGCAAGTGCCAATGATTAATAATAAAAATATGATGCTGAATAATCAAATATCAATTATGTATTAGATAGTCTAAAGATAAGTGAGAGTAAAAGTAAATAGTATGCGTAGTATAATATATAATAAATAGTATAATAAAGTATAGTAAATAATATAATATAGTATAATATAGTATGATATAGTATGATATAGTATAATATAATATGATATAGTATAAAATAATATGATACAGTATAATATATTATAACATACTATAATATCTATTTATAAACAAGAAATGACTTACAAATCTAATATGTCTAAACACAGAGTATAATTGACATTGTGATTCAGTTTAAATTATGAATGTATTTTATTTATCGTGGTGTATAGTATTGATTTATTATTTTTTCTTATTTTTTATTATTGATTATTATTTATTATTATTTTATTTAATTTTTTCTTATTCTATTGTATATTATTATCTATTGTTAAACAGTCACTAGGAGGCTGGTTTCCATTATTGAGAATATTGACTGCTACCAACCTTTCGTCACGTGATAAAAAGAAGCGTATTGGATTTAGCACGTGATCCAATGTAAACCATATGTAATTAGTCACGTGTTGTAAATATAAATAACAGGGTAATATATCACGTGATGTACAAAACCGTGTAATACCTTTTGTTTTTGATTTTTCATTTATAGTTTTTATTATCAATAACATATCCTGGTATGTAGAGTAATTAAAAATATCTTTAATGAATTGAGATAAAATTAAATCATTGGAGATAATATTTAATATGCCAGTAGTGTGGAGAGCTACTCCTTCTACATTGGTTTATGTGTCACAGATAGGGAACTGTTCACAAGAAACACAAGAAATAAATGTATCTATAACAGCAAGTGAAGGTACTTCAGTTTACGAGGGAAAGAGTATGTTTTATGTGTTTTATATTTACATTTTGTTTAATTGCATAGTATTTTTGAATATTATGGACAATATCATGTAGCTAGTGTACTATACTATATAGCATGTTATAGTATTATGGAATAGGGTAGTGATGGTGTATATTATAGCATATTGTAGCACATTATTATATACTATATATTATAAGCTATATATTATACTCTATATATTATATACTATATATTATAAGCTATATATTATACTCTACTATGTTGAACTCTATATGTATAACTACATAATATATATTGTATTATACAATATCTACTATATTGGATTAGATTATATTATAGAATACTGTGATGTATTTTATATGTGGAACTAGGGTATCTATTGTATAGTGTTTATTATATGTCAGTATATTATTCTATATACTATATAGACAGTTATATATTATATATTGTGCTATATATTGTACTATATATTGTACCTATTATATTATATTGTGTTATATTGCACTATAGTCTATCATATTATACTACACTATATATAATATTGTATACTATATATAGGATTATATGATTACAATGGTACTATGGAACTAGGGTAACTATTATAGTATTAAATGAATTATATTATATTGTATATTATATAATATTATACTATACTATAAACTATTATACATAGTATTGAATACTATATATGATGTATATTATACTATATACTGTATACTATATACTGTATACTATATACTGTATACTATATACTGTATACTATATACTGTATACTATATACTGTATGCTATATATTCTATAGTATAACCTACCTATATTGTAATCTACCTATATTATAGTGCTAAGGAACTAGGGTAATTGTTATATGGCATTATACTATACTACACTATACTATACATACTATATTATACTACACTATACTATATAATAATAGCAATAATATAATGTACAATTACCACACTGCACACTATACCGTAAATCACTGTAACATATAGCTCTTGGTACAACCTATCTAACAATTAGTTCTCCATGAAGATGTTGATGGATTAAAATCTAATAGAAACTATGAATCAGATTCTAGTTGGCATAAAATACTATACTATATACTACTTCGTAATGATACCTTCCCTAATGAATTACAATTTAAAGAATTAATAGTAACTTCAAATATTAAAAATGATAAGATGAAAGTGTGTTTAAAATATTTTTATTCTTTACTTATGTTACACTAACATCAGATTTCTATAATAAAAAAACTAAATGATATTGAGGTAAACATTTTATATAAATATCAATTTTAATATAAAACTAATATATAGATTATACTTGGAAGTTTTGAATTACAAGAATCTGATTCAGATATTCAATTATTTGATTGGCTTTTATTGTCTTGTTCTGAAAATGAAAAGAAAAATGTATGTTTATTTTAGTTTTAAATTTATTTATATGAATATCATACTAAGATTAGCTTGAAATAGCTCAATTAAATACCATTATAAAGGAAAAAGAAAATAGAATAAAAAAATTAAGAGAATCTTTTAATAATCTTTGTAAGGAAAAAGAACAATGGCAAGAAGAAATAATGATACAGATGACAAATTTGTTAAATTATAAGAAATTAAAAATAAGAGAATTAAATAATCAAATTACAGAGATGACAACGAAGGAAAGTGGTGAGAGTTTGTTTTCATATGTGAAGAAACGGCGTGGGGAGAATGTGGAAGAAGATGATATGGAAGGGGGAGAGAGTGGAGGAGATGTGGAAGGAGAAGTGGGTGTAGTAGAAGTAAAAAGGGAAGAGGGTGAAGAAGATATGAAAGGGGAAGAAAGTGAAGAAGATATAAAAAGGGAAGAAAGTGAAGAAGATATAAAAAGGGAAGAAAGTGAAGAAGATATAAAAAGGGAAGAAAGTGAAGAAGATATAAAAAGGGAAGAGGATGAAGGAAAGATAAAACAGGAGGATGAGTTTATGGGGGATGAAGAAACTACGGATGAGGATTAATACCAGTTATTCAAATCATATACCAGTCTCCGACTGGTATATGATAGTTTTGTGCTATGATATATTATGCACTATGATGTATTATGTACTATGATATATTATATACTATGATATATTATATACTATGATATATTATATACTATGATATATTATATACTATGATATATTATGCACTATGATGTATTATGTACTATGATATATTATGTACTATGATATATTATATACTATGATATATTATATACTATATTATATATCATACACTATTTACCATATAAGTATCTAATTAATTAATTATATACTACTTTGTTTTCTTCCTAAATGAAAATTTTAATTATAGATTTTCTGTATAGTTTTATACTAAGAGATTTGAACAGTAGCATTATGAGCTTAATAGACTAGATGCTGTGTATAAAGTATGTGTATTTATATAGTGTGGTGGGTATAGTATAGATTGTATGGCATATTTTTAAATACTTAAGTATGCAGTATATAGTGTGTATAGAGTATTATATAGTATAGTACTCTATATCACTATATGGCTTCTATATAGAAAAAACACATACAAAACTTATAGAAATACGACGATTAGGAAGATTGTTGCATTAAGTGTGTATTAAGTGTGCATTGTTTGTGCATTATTATTGCATTGTTTGTGCATTGTTTGTGCATTATTATTGCATTGTTTGTGCATTGTTTGTGCATTATTATTGCATTAATTGTACATTATTAGTATGCATAATCAGTATATAACTAGTGAATGCCCATAGTATATAACATTGCACATTGCTATAATTATATATTAACACTATATATTATACACTATATTATTATACACTGTATTATTATAACTATATACTATACACAGTAAACTTTTTATCTTTTCTGCTCTATATATACTGTAAATTGTAAACCACAGTATTTGTATTTACATTCATATTATTAGATATCTTCTACCATAGTACTATGCTATATAATATTATATATATTATTATATATATTGTTATATATATTATTATATATATTGTTATAAATATATTGTATATTATACATTATACATAATCCATACCATAGTATTCATATTATAAACAATACATAGTTTTGTGCCAGACAGTTTATACTATTTTATGTTATTTTATGTTATTTTATACTATTTTACACTATTTTACACTATTTTACACTATTTTATGCTATTTTATCCCATTTTATACTATTTTATACTATTTTATACTATTTTATACTATTCGTGCTACTTTATCCCATTTTATACCATTTTATACATACTAGTTAACCATATTGTAGATTTTATAAAGTACATAGTACGTGTTTTACTCGTATAGTGATTTTTAGAAATTGTTTTTCTATTTTTTTACATAGTATACAGCTGATATTTTTATTATTTGTCTACATTTAATAGTTTATTTTGCTTGTCTACAGTTGATATTATTCTTGTTTCATTTATTGTCTATTTATTGTCTATTTATTCTCTATTATTACTAAATATCACACTTCTACTCCTATCTTCTTATTCTATCCATTACCTGAATGTATTCACACACTGACTTTTATACCATTTTCAAGTGATAGCTAAATCTAATAACCATTAAAATAAAATATTAATAAAAACAATAGTCATACGGTGAATCTGCAGTACTATAATGTCTTCTCGGAAACTCGGAGACGCGAGCTCATTTTTTAGTCGTTTACCGAATTCAAAGGTTTCAGATCCAAAGCGGAAAGCAGTGAATGCCAATGTTAATGTTAATAATACAAACGAGAATACAAATGTGAATACTTTGAATGCATCTAATGCATCTAATGCATCAAATGCATCAAATTTAAATTCTACTAGTATACACGCCACCAATGCAAATTCTAATACCAATCCTACCAATACAAATTCTACTAACTCAAATTCTAATTCTGACGCCACCAACACAAACACTAATTCTTCCAGCAACATTAGCACACCCAAAACCAAACACAAAACCAAAAGCTCAAAATCAATTACAACTACTGCTATAACATCAACTGCATCACCCCAGTCGGCGCAGCCGACTGGGTTGTCAAACCCTTTAGCAAAATCACAGAAATTAATGAAAATACCATCAAAATATGCTTGTGATAAAATACCAGATATGCTTCCCAAAGGACTTCCCTCTTGGTTTGACGATTTGGTTGGTATGCCCTTAGATTCTTCTCTAGAGCCATCATTACCTAAAATTTTCACTTTAGAAGGAATGGTTGATGATTTAAGAGAATCATTAGATATATCCGATCATAATAATAATAATAATAATAATAATAATAATAACAACGCTATTGACATCGACATTGATAACTATAATTCAACTTCTGATGAGGAAAATAATAATGCATATGTTATCAATAATAATAAAAACAAACACCCAAGCAGAAGAAAATCTGAAACTGATTCCGAGTTTCTACTGAAAAAAGGTAAACATTACAATAAAAAGCTAAAAAGAAATTCTCTTATTGTAGTTTTAAAATCGAAAAAACTAAAATCTTTATCCTCTTTTAAAAGATCACATTCTTTTTCGAGATCGAATCCAAAATCTGAAAAGCCACTTCTTTTCAAAACTCTAAGTAAATCACATACAAATAAACTCCCTGAACCAATTACTACAAACAAATCAATTGATTTAAATACAGATTATTCAGAATTAACTCAAAAATGGACTAAAATTGCTAGAGATTTAAAACATAATGCTGATAAAAAAAGAGCTGAAAATAATTATAAACTAGCCGCTTTGTCTAGTATGGACTCTTTACTTTCATATATAATTGCATTTGATTATGATGATCGTCTTAAACTTTCTCATGATGAATCAATACCACAAACAGAAAGATCATGGGCAACACTAAGACAATATGTTTCATTTGTAATTAAATTACATCAAGAAAATAATTCTCCAGAACTTGTTGGAGTTTGTCATCAAATAAGGGCTTTAATATATCAACGGATAATCCAATTTGAGGATGCAAATATTAAACATTTAAGTAACCTAATTACTTCAATTACTAGCTCTTTAGAAAAACTAAAAGATAATAATACCAATAAGGATGAAAATAATGATGCTAATGATAATGACAAAAATACTATACTACTTTTAACTGAAAAAAAATTAAAATTAATTAAAAATTTAGAGAAAATACTAACAGATTATCAAACCCATGTCAAAGCTAGACAAAGACTTTCTAATATTGCTACAAATGAATGGAAAAAAGGCTTTGATTATTTACCATTGCAAATCTTAATTGAAAAATACCCAAATTCTTGGTCTAATTCATTACTAAAGACTGTCAATTCAAACATTGAACAACAAGACAAAAATACAAATGATAAAACATCAATTCTTAATTCTATCTTGAAATCTCCTGTCACGAATTTTTTACAAAGCAACTTTCGTCTACCGCTACATACATATTCCACGTTAAATGAAGCTGCTACTTTCGCATACAACATTACATGCGAATGGGCTGAGAAAAGCAATTTACTATACGAATGGGAAAGTGAAAAGACATTAAGAAAGGAGATGACCGCTTAAGAATTATTACTCACCTGTATTACTATTTATTTATTATTTTCTTTAATTTTAATCTGTTTCTTATTGTTTTTTTTTTGTTTATTGTTTCATTTCTTATTTAATTTTTTTTTTCGATCAGCTTAATTCTTATTTACTTTTTACTACTAATTTATTTATTTATGATTCTTACATATTCGTTATATTTGGTTATATTTGGTTACTGGTTTTGGTTATTATGGGTTATTGGCACGGTTAATATTTCTAAAAATAAATTATTTAATAGGTTCAAATAGATTATAGAACAAAATTATTATAGATTTATAGAGTGTAATTTTATAAGTTATCAATTCATTTAAAAAAAAAAAAAAAAAAAAAA
>JAKTQT010000594.1:2001-12074 GCA_030579355.1 Botryozyma nematodophila | reverse complement strand
TATTTTTTTTTATCATTTCTATACAATACAATTTATTTAAGTTTTATGATCTTCTAATTTTTTTTTTTTTTCTAATTAATACTGAATAATCAAGAAATAAAAAAAAAACCAGATTAAAAATTTTTTTTTTTAAAAAATTAACCTGTTCATAACCTCAAATCTAAACTAATTACATGAATGTAAAAAAAACGTAAATGAGGATATTTTGTATTATAAAAATTCATTTAAATGCGTAGCAATGGTATGAGTAAACTACACTGTAAATTACCAATAAATTAATCTAAAGTTCAAATGAGTAAAAATATAGTTTAATAAAATAATTTTAATATATACATTTTTGTGATCATAGCAAGTTTATACTCTGTCTATACTTTATTATTTCTAAAAGACTTATTCCGCGGCTATTTTCGGTTATCAAATTCAGGCAGTTAGATAACTCATGTATGAGCCGATAGCCGTTACACAAAACCTGGAATCAGAAAAAATCAGAGATTTTCTGAAATCTTCTGATTTTACTTGATGAAATTTGTTTTTCTCATTTACTTGATTTTCGGTTAAAAAGGAAACGGAGTTAGGGCAACTAAAACCTATAACCGATTCCCGGGACTTGATATCAGAAAAAAATCAGAGAATTGTTTGAAATTTTCTGATTTTGTTGCCACCGTGTATCTTGTTGATAACTGTTTACTCTTTATTATATTCTTCAGTTAAATAATCCAATCTCACTGGGATAAAATATATTCATTTACAAATGACTCCGTGGCCAAGCTGGTTAAGGCGTAAGACTGTTATCTAACAGTTCTATCTTAAGATCGTGAGTTCGATCCTCACCGGGGTCGAATCAGTAACTATATTTTGATTTTTTATAATTAATGTATTTCAACCCTTCACCCTTTTTTATGGCGTATTTTTAATTATCTTCAAGCAGCTCAGTATTTATTTATTTATGTATTTTTATTGCTTAAAAAAGTACCACATAAATCTTTTTTTTGAAAAAAATTGCAGTTAATTAGAATGAAATAATATTTGCTTTTTTTTACACTTTTGACTACATGTCGACATTGCTAGCCACATTCGAATGAATATCCAGCGTAGTGGATAAAAATAAAAAACCCTAATGCACTTATATCAAGATGTAATTGCATCACAAACAAGTTTACAAGTAAAATAATGAAATGATGTGTAGTGTTTTCAAGTAACCATGTATATGTATAGGTAAATATGTGTGAAACATTTCGATTGATTTAATATTTTTAAGTTAACGTAGAAATCATTTGTAAATAAAAATTATAATTAACTTGGACATTTAGCTCATAATGTACAGTTCAAATAAAATTTTATAATCTTATTTTATATATTTAAAAAGTGCTGAAAGGAACTTTTTTTTTAACTATTTTTAGTTTATTATTTTTGTTTTTTTCAAAAAAAAAAAAAGAATAAATAAGCAAAAAAACTCTCGGACAAAATGTAGCTTCAATAAATAAATGACATAGGAAGCTAGTATTTTTACATAATAATTACAGATTCTATTAATTTGTTAGAAAGCAGTGTCAAATAGCAGAAACAAATTATAGAGTCTATACACTTAATATTTTTTTTATGACATCAAGTGACTCCGTGGCCAAGCTGGTTAAGGCGTAAGACTGTTAAAAGCAGTTCTATCTTAAGATCGTGAGTTCGATCCTCACCGGGGTCGATAACTTTTTTAAGTAATTTTTATCAAAATTAATTAGCCAAAGTATTATTCGATCAAAAATATTCCGGTTATTTTTGCTTTATCTCGTGAAAAATTAACTTTTGGAAGTTTAAAGTAATATTCTTTTTTTTTTTTTTTTTTTTGTAGAACATCTACGTGCTATATCTTAACATTAGTTAAAACTATCATTAAAGAAGTAAAAAACGAGAGCCGTATCAAAAAATACACAAAATTTCAGTTCACTTGTCTTCCAAGACATAGTTAAAATTCAAAATTCAAGACTGAAAGATATAAAGTGGTTAGCGGAAGCAACTCATTAGTCCCAATTGATGCGCAAAATAATGCTGTATTTCAAAAAAATTTAACCTCCGTAAATATGTATTAATATAGATTCAAGGATAAGGATTAAAAAGATTACAATATTTCATCATTTTTTAAACATATAGATTAAGCATGTTCACCTTTATTACAAAGTAAGAAAAGTTGAAATTATAAGGAAAAGTATTGCTTATTGTATTTATGGGAAAGTGGATTGTTCCCAAAATAAATGCGTAGGAAAAATTCAAAGACAATTTAACAGAAGTCCAATTAATTTCATATTAAATGAAATTCATTTTTTTCTGATAAGCGATTATCAAAAAATAAATTTCATTAATTGATATATTATCTAGTAAATAAATAGTTCATACCAGGGGATGCATTGATTGGTAGAAAAGATGTATAAAGTATTTCATTTTTAACTATACGGAGTTAAGGCAATTAAAATAGCCGAGAAAGACTGCTAGTTGACGCCAAATAATTACTCAGATAGTACCAGAGATTTATTTAACAATAGAAACAAAAAGTTTAGACGTAAGTATTCACAGCTGAACTGATCATGTCTAAGAATTTTTTTAGAGAATCACGACTTGCGATCATAGGTTACCAATGAAGTAATAGAAATTGACCTTTGAAATTTAATAAAATTTGGTAAAATATCATGTATAAATATTATAAAATATCTTAATTTTAAATGGAAGGAAGGAAGGTAGTTTTATACTTCTACATGCCCCTGGGCGGTAATAGTATTTTTTATGCACTTTTTAATGATATAGTGCTTGGTGTGTAATGTTGTAAGATTAAAATTATTGTTTATTTTAATTGGCGTATCAATATTTAAATTCTATTCTTAGAGTTTTCTTCTACTTCCTTGAAATATTAAATACCATAAGAAGTAAGGTAATAAAAGACCAGATCAATCTGGCTAATGTGTAACATAAAATAAACCATTATAAATATCAAAGTTCAATTTAGAAACCCTAACATGCATATTAGTCTTAATTGTTCTTATACGAAAACATAAAGCAATTCCTAAATTTTTAATGAAAGAGTAGTTATTTATTACATCTGGATTGAAATATTATTCTGTACTAAAAAGATACTAGTATTTTGCTCACTAAATAAAAAGTTAAAGGTTTAAAACTATAAAATAAAATTAAATATAGTGGACTTACTGAACAAATCAAAAAAAAATGACACTAAAAAAAAAATTAAAATCAAAAGATTTGAAAGGTATTGCTTCTTATATAAAATCAAATGACGTGAAGAAAGTTGTTTTTTTGGTAAGTTCAAACATTTCGTAATAAAGACCTTAATAATCTACTTATCGACAGATTTTTTTTTTTTTTTTTTTAGATGGAAAAAAAAGTTAAAAACTATAACTAATTATACATATAGTTTGGTGCAGGAATTTCTACTTCTGCTGGAATTCCAGATTTTAGATCTCCAAAGACTGGACTATATGATAATCTTGAGCGATTAAATCTACCATATGCTGAAGCAGTTTTTGATATTGATTTTTTTAAAAACGATCCTAAACCATTTTATGTGCTTGCCGAAGAACTTTATCCAGGGAAATACAAGCCTACTTTAATGCATTTTCTCACAAAAATGTTTTATGATAAAGGACTTTTACAAAGAGTTTATACACAGAATATTGGTAAGATAATAATATAAAATTGATTGAATACTATAGTTGTTGACAGTATAAATTTTTACAAACAGACACGCTTGAAAGACTTTCAGGAATTCCAGATGACAAAATTGTTGAAGCACACGGATCATTTGCGAAAAATCATTGTATAAATTGTAAAGCTGAAATTAGTACTGAAAACGTAAAAAGTTGCGTAGAAAACAAAAAAATACCAAAATGCGAAAAATGCAATGGTTATGTAAAACCTGATATTGTTTTTTATGGGGAAGGATTACCAGAGACGTTTTTTACATTGCAAGATGAAGATTTGAAAATTGCTGATTTAGTCATTATTGCAGGTACTTCTTTGACAGTTTACCCTTTTGCATCGCTTCCAGAAAAATCAAGGTGTCCAAGGGTGTTAATAAATTTTGAAAAGGTAGGATATATTGGTGAAAGAAAAGATGATGTGATTCATTTAAGTGATTGTGATGATGCGGCACTAGAACTAGCAAATTATCTTGGTTGGGAAGAAAGCTTAAAACAGATCGTAAAAGAATATAATAGTACAGTAGATACAAGTAATACAATTGATCCCGAAACATCAATAAAAAGTAACAATCATGATAAAAACAGAAAAAATTATGAGGAAAATTCTTTAATTATCAATAGTATTCAAGGGAAAAATGAAAATAATTCTGATGATGAAGTGACTGAGACAAAACCAGAACCAGGAAGGGGAGAAAACAATACAGACAAAAAGGATCTAAAGATAATTTCTGAGATAGATGAAAAGAAAAGTAATGAGAACATAGATGTTAAAGATTCTCCAAATTTGGAGACAATTTCTGAGATAGATAAAGAGAGAAAAAATGAGAACATAGATTTTAAAGATTCTCCAGATGTAGAAGAGGTTGCTACAATATTATTAGACCTAAATGTCAAATCAAGTAAATAAGAATATTTTTTTGAATAAAAAAAATCTCATACAAAAGATTTTTTTTTATTAATAGATGGACTGAATATAGATATGTAAAATTATTACGAGTTTACTAGATAAAAAAAACTTTGTATTTATTTACGACATATATAGTGTTTCGCGGTACATTTTGTTTGTTACTTTGTAAAAATGAAGTATAATATACTACTATAGAAAGTTAGATATATTTATATATATTTAAGATCATCGAATACAGATATTTTTATTAATGTAAATAATAAGCCACAAGATTTAAAGATGTGCGAATTATAGTATTATTATACGATTTAATACTTTAAGTAAATGTATAGGTTATTTGATACCAGCTATTTTATTTCCTAATAATGCTATCCTTTTAGATATTATACCATATGTAAACATAATATAATATAATGTATATGCATTTAAAACTCTAAGTATCCTATTTTATAGTCCACCCAGAGCGAAATAATAAAATAGATAAAAATTACATTAAAATTTAATAGAAACGCATTCAACATAGGTACTTAATTATATTTAAAAATTATTTATTTATTTATTTATGTATATATATAATTAATCTAACTTTAGTATTTAAGTTTGTGAATTATTTTGATATTTCTTTTGCAAATTTAATTTACTAAACTATTTTTGTTGCTAAATTATAAAAAATTAGGTGTCTACATGATAAACTAGTTATTAATTATCAGATTCTCATCTAAGAATGACATCAAAGGAAGATTAGGTTCCCCTCGTCTTATCATTATTTTAAAGATAAATTGAATGTAATTACAAGTTGTATGTACAGGTGATTATAATATAAACTATTTTACTAAACCGTTAGTATCTCTACTATTATGATTGTCTATTATACATTTGTGATTCAATTTATTAGAGTCTAAATGATTATTTATTATTTCTCAAACGGTTTTAAAAATAAAAGTAACGGTATATTCATATAAGCGACTCAATGTTACTATAGAAATTAAAATACGCTTAATAAAATTTAATTTCTGGAGAAAATTATTTAAAATTGGGTTTCAGAGCCAAGAAATGCAATTTATTCATTAATAGGAGAAAAGTGTGATTTTTATTTCTTTATTAATTCTATCATGTATTGTAATTTTAATTGATCAGCCATATTATAAAATTTATTTATTATTATTATTATTGTTATTATTATTACTTTAAAACAAAAAAAAGACGCATTATATTTCTACTGCGGATATGTTAGAAAATATTATTTCAAAGTGTATAGACTTTTTCACATCTTTAGAAATGGAAAGGGGTCAGCTAGTTAATTTGGTATTTAATAATATTTGCGGAAAGGGTTTTTCTTATTCTTGAATTCTAAAAAACGAAAACAAAAAAAGAATAAAACGAAGTAAACAAGGTTCTATTCCGGGATGATTACTTAAATAGACTATTCTCTAAAAATGTAACGGTTTTTTTATATTTGTATTTGTCTATTCGTATAGAAAATTAACAATGATTAATAGTTACGTTTGATGAATAACGTTAATTTAACATATGGGAAGAAAAAAAAGACTTCTTTTTTTAGGAAAAAGTGACTTTGAAGAAACAGTATTGTTGTGATTAACGTTTTACAATTTTTCCTGATATCACATAAGAAAATTGATTTTTTTTTAATGAGGGTTATTTAATAAAGCTTGGAATAAAAATTTAATACACTATGAGTAATGTGATTCAATAAAAAATACTAAAAATGATATTTTTTTTTTAAAATTAAATTTTGAATTATCAGTAATATTTTGCTATCAAAAAAGGAAAAAGCGGAGCTTTTTTATAAATTTTATTTTTATTGAATTATCATACCACGTTTACTTTAATTTCTTAAGAATTATTTTTAAATGAATATTATTGTTTTTGAAATTATTTAAACAAGTTATTTTCCTTAATTTTTTTCAGGAAACTGAAAAATTTATATCATCGTTTCTTTTTTTATTTTTAAATACTATTAATTATTACAAAAAAATTTTTCTTATAATTTAAAAGATTGAAAATATGGTAGAAACTTCAGAAGAAACTTATCGCGATCCTGTGTTAGATCCTAAAAATCAACATTATCATCAACATTTTCACCACTCTGAATCTGCCCATGATAAAAATATCCCAGCAGTTCTTGTGGAAGATTCAGAGGATCATACCTTTTTAGAGACTTCTAAATCTGGACATATCGCTTATGAAGAATCTGATGTTCACAAGCGTAGCGCTATAAAGAAATCTGATAAAAGACTTAACGGAGTTCCAAACGAGCCTAATTTTGAGGGTTCCAATAATGAGCCGAGTGACTCGAATAGCGGGAAAAATGAGAAGAATGATGTAATTTATAATGTTCGCACAGCAGATACTGAAACAGGTACAATGGGATCTTATATTTCATCCAAAAAGCGATTTAACTGGCAGAAGATTAAATCCAATCTTGAACCTAGGGTTTTATATTTACACTATAGAAAATGGATTCATTTGCTTGTTTGGTTATTTTTTACTTCCTGGTGGGTTAGCATTATTGCACAACCAAAGCATAGACACGAATGGCTAGTTCCGACTGTTTTATATATTTTTATTTGGATAAGAATAGCCACATTTCATTTTCCGGCTGGTATCATTTTGGTTTATCCTAAAAAAGTTTGGAATTGGGGTGTTGAAATAGTCGAAAGGGTAATTCCTTCAGCTTATCGTAATCTTGCAGGAATCGCAGTAACTGTTATAATAATTTTAGTGGGAACATTTGTTCCTAGTGAAGTTGAACAATCTCATAGGTCAGATCGAGCAATTGCATTTTTTGGTTGTCTTGTATTTATTTTTGGCTTATGGGTAAGCTCTAATAATAAAAAGCATATTGTATGGAGGACAGTCACTTTAAGTATGTTATCACAATTTATTATTTCTTTATTCGTATTAAGAACAAAATGTGGTTATAATTTATTCGATTTTATTTCTAAAATGGCTCGATATTTACTTGGATTTTCTAAGAACGGAGTCGCGTTTATAGCTAATGATTATGCAGCTAATTTGCCCATGTTTGTTTTTTCAGTTTTACCTGCAATTACATTTTTTATAGCATTTGTACAATTGTTATATTATTGGGGTACCATTCAATGGTTTATAGTAAAGTTTGCATACTTTTTCTTTTGGTTTTTAAGAGTTTCTGGAGCAGAAGCGGTAGTTGCAGCAGCTTCTCCATTCATTGGCCAAGGAGAGTCAGTTATTTTAGTGAGACCATTTATTCCGCATCTTACTAATGCAGAGATACATCAAGTAATGGCATCTGGATTTTCAACTATTGCAGGATCAGTTTTAGTAGCTTATATTGGAATGGGTGTTAACGCACAGGCTTTATTATCTTCATGTGTAATGTCAATACCTGGATCCCTTGCGTGTTCTAAACTTAGATATCCTGAAGTTGAAGAATCTATAACAAAGGAAAGGGTAGTTATTCCAGAAGACGTTGAAGCAAGAGCGTCTAACGCTTTAGCAGCATTTTCTAATGGAGCATGGGTTGGTCTTAAAATATCAGCTACTATTCTTGCTAATATGATTTGTATTATTGCTATTGTAGCTTTAGTCGATGCACTACTTGGATACTTTGGACATTTTTGGAATATTAATAATCCCCCATTAGGACTTAACATGATCCTTGGGTATTTTTTTTATCCAGTTGCTTTTTTGCTTGGGGCTCCAAGGGATGAGCTTTATTACATAGCACAGCTTTTAGGAACTAAAGTGATTCAAAATGAATTTGTAGCATATAATATGCTTATGAATGAAGCACCCTATAATAAAATGTCATCTAGATCACAATTAATTGCAACATATGCTTTGTGTAGTTTTGCAAATTTAGCCTCTGTTGGTAATCAATTAGGAGTGTTTGCACAAGTTGCTCCTGGAAGAATGGCGGATTTTTCGAAAATTGTTATATCAGCATTAATTACAGGTTGCACATCTACATTATTATCTGCTGCTGTTGCTAGTATGGTTGTTAGAGATATTAGTCAATATCAAAATGCTTAATATTATTCTACTTTATATTATCTTATGTTATTTTTCGTTATGTTACCTAAAAAGGATTAAATAAGTCCGTAATAATGTAATGTATATACATTATTATAAAAATTATAATTACAACACATATTAGGTAATATATATTTAATCAAAAAATTTAATAAATATTTATTTTTATTTTAATAGTTAATTCATATAGTTTTTTGTTTTTTGTATTAGATTAAGGATTAAATTCTAGTATATCAGCAGCTTCATATTATATATAATTTTAATTTTATTTTATTAAACAAAATAAGTTTGTTTGTACTTTGTTTGCAATAATTTAAAAAATTGAAAAGTGATTGTATTTAAATAGTTAACTAAGCCATGACTACTTTACTGTTATCAGGTAATCAACTGACTTTATAAAAATCATAACAAACAGGGTAATAAATCATGAGTAAATAAAAATAATATAATCCCGGCACTGCAAATATTACAACAATAAAACAACAAACAGTAAACATTACATAAGCCCCAAATCAATTCCGCATCTATTGGCATTACTTCAACTAACGTTTTCTTTGTTTAATGAAGCTGTTTTATTAAATATACAATAATGAAGGTATTTATGCAAAAATATTAACTGTAAATATAGAATAAATGAGTTTCAAAAATTTTTTTTTTTTTTTTCAAAATTTGAAAGATTTATAAACTGTAATTAAACTAAACAATTTTATAAAGTAAAGCGAAAAAAGAATAAACATAAAAAGAAATAAATAAAAGTAAATAAATTAGTAAATAGATAAAAAAAATAAAAAAAAAATAACGTTTGCATGTAAAAACATAATTTCAAACTCCATATAAGAAATAGAGGTGGATTTTAACTAGTAGTTATAAATAATAAAGGATAGTAAATAGACTAAAAAGAGTAATAGTAAAAGTAGATAATACATAAATATAAAAATATATAAAAATAAAATATAGTTCTTATATACAGCAATAAAAAAATCAAAATAAGACATATAAATATACACAAATACATATACACAAATAAATAAAAAAATAAATAAACAAATAAATTAGTAAATAAATAAAGAAATACTATGAGCATTTTTTTCGAGCATATATTTTTTTTTTCTGTTTTATACTTTTAATATCTAATTTCTAATTTCTATTTCAGTTGATTATTTTAATTTTTTATTTTTTATTTAATTCATTACTTATTGGCTGTGTTTGAGAAATTACAGCGTTTAATAATTTAAATCAATATTAATATAGGGCTGTAATATATAGTTATCCATCTTTTAAAATTTATTATTACTATCTGAAATTCAAAAATATTTTTATTTTTATTTTTATTTTTATTTTTATTTTATTTTCATATTTATATAATTTTTTATTATTGTTATTATTATTATAGGCAAAAATAGACATACTGTAATATAATATTTGGTACCATG
>JAKTQT010000590.1:0-11348 GCA_030579355.1 Botryozyma nematodophila | reverse complement strand
TGTTATATGGTTTATGTAGAGCTATATTTTAATATATTAAAAATAAGAAGAAAATAATTTATTCAAAAATACATAAAATACATAAAATAGTTAAACATTCATAAATTATTTAAATATACATAATAAAAATACAAATAATTTACTCCATAAAAAATCGTTACCTCATATCAACAAATAGTCTCAAATTAACGGTTAGAAAGAACGGTTTTTTTTTTTAAATTGATATATATATATATATATATATATATATACATATAAAGAAAAATATTCCAATCTCCTCTTTAATTGAAATAATATTCCATGACAATATTGTAAGTTACTATAGAAACTCATTATGCACTCTTTTGCATATTAATTGAATGAATACATATTTAAAAATATGTATGATTTGATTCACTGTACATATATACATAAATGAAATACATATTTTTATAGTAATTCAAAAATTTACATAACAGTTTAAATTAATATATAGAGTCAATATTATTAAAATAGTTATACATTTAGATAGATATATATATATAATATAGGAATTTTATAAATAAAATTACTAAAATTCAAATATTTTAATCTTATCTGAACCGAGCTATACTGCGTTTTCCTAAGCAACGGCCAATAAAAAAAAATTCCGTACCCTATTTTTATAATAGTGCTTATTACTAATGACATAATTTATCCGCACCTGCACTAATCGCAATCGGACTTATCAATAGACTAAAAAATAATTAAGTTTGGTATGAATAATTATATAAGTATCATTTAAAGACCAAAAGTGTAAAATTTCTCTTTCAAGTAATTCAAATTAAACAGAAGTAAATAGTTATAAATTGGAAAAAATAAAATAATCAATAGATAATAGACAAATAGTATACAAAAAATTTCTTCTTGAACTCTATGCTTGCTGTTTCAGAATCTCTTTCTGATCCTTCATCTATAAACTCAACTTTTAACTCATCTTTTAACTCATCTTTAAACTTATCTAATACCCATTCTAAAAACTCATCTAATACCTCATCTAATACCTCATCTATATACTCATCTATAAACTCATCCATAGACTCGTCCCCTGATAGCTTCTCATTTAAATGTCCCTCTAAAAAAAACATCCCATGTAATTCTACTCATTTTCTTCCAAACTCTTTTCATCTTCAAACTATGAGTTTACCAAATTTTGTAGATAATTTTAAAAATCATAATCATTTTTGGTATTTAATTAGAAAACGTAAAGAAAAACAATCAAAAAAATATAAAAGCTCATATAAATCTTCAACCACTGGATTCTCCTCTGATGACGATGATAAAGTTTTAAATGATCTTTTAAAATATTTATGTATACATTCTGATTCATCTACTGCTAATTCAAATACTAATTCTAATTCAAACTCTAATGGCAACTCTTCTACAACTTCTTTAGATAACTCATTTTTAGAACAATTAAATTCAAATTCTAAAATGAGAATGAAAATGCAATTACTAACAAATAAAGATATTCCATTATTAGATTCTTCGATTAATTTTATTAATTCTTCAACTTCACATAATTATAATAATAATCAGAATCAAAATAACAAGCTTTCGTTTATGGACAACAATTCTACTTTTGATTTTACTTTTTGCTCGCCTCATCCTTCAATAGATTTATCTTCTACAGATCATTATAATAATCATCACAAAGATTATTATGATCGTCACCATCGTCGTCGACGCTCTTGTTCAGATTTTTACACTTGCGATGATTATTGTGAACGAAAACGTTCTCGCACACACAGCGAAGAAAGGTGACTATATATTTTTATTCTGGTGATTAATATTATGACTTAGTTGTTTACGTATTTTGGTTTTTGGTTATTTATTGTGTTTATTAATTATTTATTGTTATATTACATTTACTTATATCTATATTTTTCATTTAGATTTTTGCTATTTATACTATACCCATTATATTTCTTTCTCTTCTTTTTTTTCCTTGTGAATATTTTATCACAAAACAAATTTATGTTTACAATCCATTCTTTTCATTCAATTACATTATTTTAAGCGATAAATTTTTAGATAAATTATACTATTTTATGTTTATAACAATGTAAATTTTTAATTATACAGGAACAAATCTAACTATTCTAAAACAAACCAAGAATTTATTTGCTGTTCAAAACTTAAATTTATAAACTATAGAGACAAAAAAACTTCGAATTCAATATATGAGAATTTGGCCGAGTGGTTAAGGCGTCAGGTTTAGGCACCAGATGCAAAGTTCCCTGATATCTTCGGATGCGCGAGTTCGAATCTCGTGATTCTCACCATTTTTTAGAATTTAAAAATGACTTTTTAATTTGGAAATTAGCATGATATTTTTTTTTTAAATTTGTACTAAAGTGTTTAGTGGAAGTTGCAGATTTTTATAATCAATACTTCGGTTTATAAATAATTATTTTGTGATGTGGTTTCTTAAATTTATTGGGCCACCTAAAAAAATAAATTCTTAGTTTTTACTATTATTATTTATTTAAAGCCAATTTACCCGGATTAACTAGAAATCTTTTTAATAACCCGTTTAAATAAATAAGTTCTTTTATTTTACATCAAATTATTCAACTATATGAATATTAAAATATTATGCATAATAAATCAATTTTTTTCTTTTTTTTCATAAATCATTTTCATGCTTTGTTTTAAAACTAAATAATTTGTGCATAAATATTTATTTTGTTAAATATAAATCATAAATCAGCCAGATTTTGATCTTATTGTAAAATCATAGTATAAAAAAAACCTGGGGTACCCTAATCTGAATAAAGATAATAGCCACAAACCAGTATTGCTATAGTAATTATTAAAATTAAAAATAAATTTATTTGTGAATCAAGAGCAGTAATTTAATGGTCTTAAGATGAAGATATATGGCTGTTTTCGTATTTATTGTATTGTGAACTGTGCACTATATGTATCATAAATAGTCATGTGGATTTTTTTCGTAGATTATATGTGTTTTAAATTATTTTATACAAATGCTTATGTAGCGTAAATTACTGAATGATATATTTAATGTATTTATTATTATTTTATACAAATGCTTATGTAGCGTAAATTACTGAATGATATATTTAATGTATTTATTATTATTTTATAATGTATAAATTACCTAAAAAGCCATACTCTTCTTAATTTTAGCAATAGCTAAACCAGGATTAAGACCCTTAGGACATGTTCTAGCACAATTCATGATAGTGTGACATCTGTATAAACTCATAGAATTTTGCAAACGTTCACGGCGTTCGTTACCAGCTTCATCACGAGAATCAGCCATCCAACGGTAAGACTGCATAAGAATAGCAGGACCTAAATATTCTTCTTGATTCCACCAATAAGATGGACATGAAGTTGAGCAACAAGCACAAAGAATACATTCATATAAACCATTTAACTTTTCACGATCTTCTATTGATTGTAAAACCTCTTTACCATCAGCTGGAAAAGATTTACGTTGGAGATAAGGTTTAATTGATTTATATTGTTTATAAAAATGTGTTAAATCTGGTACTAAATCTTTAACAACAAACATATGTGGGAGTGGATATAATTTAACTGGTTTTGAAACATCTGGATTAATTTTTGTTAAACAAGCAAGGGTATTATGACCATCAATATTCATTGCACATGATCCACAAATACCTTCACGACAAGATCTTCTGAATGTAAGCGAAGAATCAATTTCATTTTTAATTTTTAAAATAGCATCTAAAACCATAGGACCACATTCATTAAGATCAATATCAAATGTTTCAATGTGTGGTTTTTTTTCAGGAGTATCTGGATTCCATCTGTATATTTCAAATTTTTTGATTCTAGGACTTTTTGCACTGTTATTTGCTGCTGCTGCTGTAGCCATTCCTCTTATATTTCCTTTAATTTGTGAGCTTATTACTCCATTTTGTGTCAAAATTTTTGACAATCTTAATTTTGAAATCATTTTGTCTTCTAATTTAGTTCAATATTTAATAAGTACAAATTTATTATTTAACAAATAATATTTTATTTGTTAATATTTGATATCCAAAGTTACTGTTTTTAAATATTTTAAAAACTCCTTATATAAATTTCTGGGGACCAAATAAACTATTTCTATTATAAATCATTTATTATAAACAAACGAATCCTTCCCGCTTCAATGGAAACCACTTTCCCGACCGTTTCCTGGCCAATGAGAACAACAGGAAAAAGGGCATAAATCACGTGCAACTATAGACATATTATGTAATTCTGATTTTGTCTAATGGTTAATATTTTTATGTGTTTTAACTAACTGGTTGACTACGGGTGGAGAATATTTTTTTTTTTTTTTTTTTTAACGTATATAGTACTGTAACAAGAAAAAGACAGTTTTTTTTTTTGTTAAAGGAAATTATGTTTAAGATATTTATGAGAATTATAATTAATTCCTATCATTTCCGTCTTAAATTACAGGAATTTTATAGGAACCTAGCATGGATATTATAAAATACCGAAGAGTTTACACACTAGTACTAGAGGATTCTTGGTTTTCCTATTATAAGCCAATCCGACTTAAGACCGCCTTGAAACTTTTTATGGTTTTAGTTTAATTTGCGACCGTTGTTGGTAATAGATAAAAATAATAGATGTAGTAAATATAATATTATAATAATTTGATAAGTATTAATAAGCAAGAGAACGTTTAACTGTCAAATCTTTTCTTATTTCTTTTATTATTGATTTATATTATTTAAAGTTGCCATTTATAGTAATTGTTAAGATCTTTATTTAAAATTATTTAATCAATCTTAAAAAAGTACTTTTACAGGATATTGAAAATTCATATTTTAAAAATTGCCGTAACAACTAGTCTTAAAAAATATTTTCGGAATTTTTAAGAGTCCTCTTGGGATTTTCTAATTAATTTAACAAATGAGCGATATAAACGATTGACATTTTTTAAATAAATTTAAATTGTAAATAAATAGATGTAGACAAATTTCCATTTGCAATTTTTTTAATTGCAAAGATGAAATTCAAATAAAATATAGACTATAAATGCGTCGCAAATGAATTATTATGCAATTATCTGGCTGCATTTTATTTAATTTCAAGAATTTACCATGTTTAAAGTATTTAGACACTGCTTGGAAATTGATTTATTCTATATTAATTAGAAACAAAACAATAGTAAAAATTCAAAAAAAATTCAAATGAAGTCACGAAACAAGTTTATTCATTTATTTATTTATTTGTTTACTTTTGGTTTACAATTTGGCGTGTTTTAAGTCAAAAAAGTAATATAATTTATACCCGGAAAGAGAAACAGAAAGAAATGCATGTCTATCATAATGCGAAGGAAAATTTTGAAATGATAATTAATTATTGAATTTTAAATTTATCGTCATAATTAATTTAATATAAAAATAAACGAACAAATGTTAATAGTAAAAAATAAATCGAACTAGACTACAATCTCCTACGAGTCTTATTGACATTTCAATGAACAAATCAGTCTGTTTTACTTCATACACTTCTAGATTTATAGTACACTTTTATGAACTTTCGAAAATTTATATTCATTTCTATCGCAGAAGAATGCGATTTTGTTTATGAACAGGTTGAAAAACCACCTCAGATTCGTTTTTTTTTGTGTCAAAATTTTAAATTGCAACTTTAAACAAGTATTCAAACTTGAATTAGTCAGTCTTTTTTTCATGATCTCGAAAATTGTTTTCAGTGACATTTTTAAAGTTTATTTTTTTCTTTTCTTCATTGATTCTTTTACGGTTATTTTTTTTGGTTTTGGTTTAGAATCCTGAATCATATGGTCTGCATGTACAGTATATTTCGTTACAACAAATGTTCAAAGAAGTATTTTCAATATTTTGGTTGTAGTGATGAGGATGTTTCTATGAATATTTGTACAGAAAATCATGAGGGATATTTTGAAAATAATTATATACATCGATATAAACTAGCATAAGAGGTATAGCTATTATATGCTTGCATTGGATAAGTGGATGATAAATTATAAATGTCGATCATGTTTGGTAAGCAAGAAAATTTATATTGATATAAGTCTAATAATTACAACTGTATTTGATCGTTTTTCCAAAAAACTTTTGTAGGAATTATCATACTACTTATATTCAAAAAGTTTTATAAAATGGGAATTTAAAAACCTTTCACAGTTGCTTTTAATTATAACTTTAAAACTTTTACAACATTTCTTGTTGATTTATAGATTTTCACAACCTCCAAATTTTTTTAAATGTTTTGAAGAATTGTTGGAAAATTTCAAAGTATATTTGTGTTTGAAATTCGAAATTCTGAAAGTTTATTGGAATTATTATTGGTTTATTTGGTGCGTGTTGTTAACAATTGAAATATTAGAGAGAATAAATATTCATATAGACAAATACATAAATGGGCATATATAAGTATTTAGGTCATTTAATTTTACTATTGCAAGATTTAATGTCAGTTACAAGTGGACCCTTTGCACATATATATTATCTATTTGTTTGTTTACTTTTTAAAAGCGCAAGTTTTTTGTATGCTTTTCACATACATTTTATTTTTATTTTTTAAAGTATTTATTGTTACATTTTTTGTTTACTTGTTTATCATTCTAAATTTGATTATTGAATATTTAGAGCTTTTTGAAATTTATTTGTTTATTTATTCTTGTGTGTTTATTGTTCCGCTTCATAATTGGGTATTAACTTTTCTTAATTCGAATACATCAACGTTTAAAACAATTATATAATTTATTCAATTGTAGTCAAATATCTAATAGCTGTTAAATCGAATATATTTATAATCAAATATTAATAAATAGCAAATAAAATATCATGTGTCTTATAAAATTCTCATTCGATAAGTCTAAATTATTATATTTGAACAGTAAATTTAAACCAGAGTTTTCCTATTCTTCAATATTATATTCAGGTGAAAATGACTATCAGGTGATAGATAAAAAATTAACTAAATTTATTGATCAAAGTAAAATGGAAACCTACAAATTTACAGAAATGAATAATAGGAAGATAGAAAACAGGGAATATACAAAAAATGCAGAAGATAAAAGTATAAACAACGAATGTATCGAAAAACAATCAAAAAACAGTGAAAGCCTATCAGAAGACAATAATTCAATTCAAAATAAAACTATGAAATCATATTTTAGTGGACTTGCAAATTGGTTAATATAGATTGAAGATTGATTTAATTTTTAGTTTTTTAATTTATGGTTTGGTTTTTCTTTTTTTATACAGTATTGAGTTAATAATATATTTGTCTAATTCCAAATATAGAAAATATTACTCTTCGCTTAGAGTAATGTACCTGAAATCTTAAAATAGTCTAAATACGATATCTCGCGTACAACAATGTACCTGAAATAGTAAAACTGTCCAAAAATATACTTCGACTAAGTTCATGTACCTGGATTCTTAAAATTATCTAAAAATAAATTTGTATATAGTTTTATATGATAAATATATTTAATTAATCAAAAGCTGTAGTCAAGTTTTTTTTTAAATTAACCAATTATTTAATTAATATTTATTCTAATATTTACTCTTGTCTGTTACTATTATTTATTATTCTTGTTTAATATTAATATCTAAATTAAATAACATTGAATATACACACTTGAACTAGTCTTATCCATAACAACAAATACAAAATAAGAAGAAAATAAGAAACATTTCAGAATAAACAGAATATAATGAGAACGAATCAATAAAACAAATCTAAAAGAGTTCCAAGTTGTTGATACTTTGTAAATGACGTAGTCATTAATATAATGCAAATCACTTCTAAATAAATATGTTAGTTGGTAGGCGTTTCTACTGCATGTATCCATTTTGATATGTCTGAAAGTAGTGATATTAATGTAGATTCTCCGAAACTTTTTGAACTTTTAAAACTCTTTGTAGTTGTAGTTGTACTTTTTGTACTTTTTTCACCTAAACTATAGTCATCAGGATCCATATAAAATTTCTCTCGACATGTTTGATATTTACTACTGTCAGAACAGTAAGACGAAGCTGGAGTAAAAGCAGACCAAATAGATGTTTGCCTAGATTTTATACTTGAACTCGGGGTTTTTTTGCTAGACTTAACAGAAAGTTTTTCTTGTAAAGAATTATTGTATTGTTTTTTATTGCAATTAAGAAAATTTATAAAGCAGCACATTTTTAAACTAAGTAGATTATAAAAAAGTAATTAAAATATTAATTTGAACAAGTTTTTAGTATTAAGTAGCTTGATTTTTTATGTTTATATATTATTAGTATTGGTTAATGTTTAGTATAACTTCGAGTTAAATTGTGAATTATATTTAATACAAAGTGAATGAATAAAATAAAAGAGAAATATTTCTTTATAAGTTTTTTTGTTTACATTTTTATAGAATTATATATTAAATGCTTTATAATTCTTTGTAGCGCTTTAACTTTAAATAAAATATTAACAACAAGAAATAAGCATAAAATTAAAATCAAAAAAACAAAAAAAAACAATAATGCTGTATAAATCTGTAACAATTAATAAATTTGCTATTTTCTGAATTCCAGAAAAAAAAACACTAAAATACTTCTACGGGGTTCCAAAAAATTCTTTAAAGTAGCTTAATATTATGGAAAGTTTGTATGTAATTTCTTGTTTTGGAAATATGGGCGAAAAAAACTACAGTTTGCTTTTCCTAATATATTTCTGTTCTAAATAATATTTGTATACTTTTTATAGATTTTATCATATGTATATGCATGGCTTACATCTTAAATCAGTTAAAATCTTAGCTAATAGAATCTGACACTCGCAATTGGATTTAATTTCTGATCTGGGTTTATTAATACACTCTTTACACCTTCAGTTAGGCTTTTGTGCATACAAATACACCAACTACTGAATTCAAATACAAAACAAATGTTGAACTTCCATTAATGTAACCAATCTAAATAAATAACAATAAATAAACAATAAATAATAAACCATATATAATGTATCATTTCGTAATCATATATAAACAATATAAACAAGCGGGTTGAACCACAATAACTTTTAAAATATTGATGCGAAAATAAATGGAAATCTATTGTACAAGACTAAACCTAGAAAAGACCCTCTATTTCTCCATCATCTGTAATCTCAACATCATAAAATCCAGGACGAGTGGGTAATCCAGGAATTGTCATAATTTCAGCAGCCAGGGCATAAAGATATCCAGCACCTACTGAAGCTCTAATATCTCTTATAGGTACTGTAAATCCAGTAGGAACACCCTTTAGATTAGGATCATGCGATAAAGAGTATTGAGTCTTAGCAATACAAATTGGCAAGTTTCCAAATCCTTGTTTAGTATATAAATCTATCTTTTTACGAGCAAGTTCTGAAAGCTCAATACCATTTCCTCCATACATTTTCTTAACAATAGTAGTAAGTTTATCTTCTATACTCAAATTTGTAGAATAAAGGAAATCAAATTCCTTTTTATTATTTATTTCAGTATTTTCACAAGCTGAAATGACTGCTTTAGCAAGACCAACTGCTCCCTTTCCACCTTCTGCAAAATGTCTAGCAGGAACTGCATCAACGGCACCGGCTTTAATAGCTTCCTCTCGAATAGTATTTATCTCAGCATCTGTATCAGTATCGAATGTGTTAATAGCAACAACAACTGGTCTATTATATTGTCGAACATTGCTTATGTGTTTGGCAAGATTAGCACATCCCTTTCGCAGTAAGTCAATGTTTTCAACCTTGTAAACCTCAGGTAAAGGTGATCCAGGTTTAACATCAGGTCCGCCACCATGTAATTTAAGCGCACGAACTGTCGCTACAATTACAACAACATCAGGAATAAGCCCAGATGTACGACACTTAATATTAAAGAAACGTTCTCCCCCCATAGTAAAATCGAAACCAGCTTCCGTGACCACATATCCGGCCTTAGAATTATAGTCTTCTCCTTCTTCGGTTCCAGCGAGTTTAAGAGCCATTAAATCAGCCAAAATTGAACTAGCACCAATAGAAATATTCGCAAATGGACCAGCATGTACAAAGACAGGTGTACCTTCAAGTGTTTGCATAATATTAGGTTTAATAGAATCTTTCATAAGAGCAGCCAATGCACCGCCACATCCTAAATCATCGGCGGTGATAGGCTCGCCGGATTTCGAAGCAGCAACAGTCATACGTCCTAAACGTTCTCGCATATCATGTAAAGAGGTTGATAATGCTAAGATAGCCATACATTCTGAAGCAACTGAAATATCAAATCCAGTCTCACGTGTATGGCCTCTCTCTGTAGGAGCTTCCCCTATTGTGATCTGTCTCAAAAATCTATCATTTACATCAAGAACTCTTTTCCAAGTTATGGTAGCAGGATCAATATCCAAACGTACAAATTTTGAAATTTCTTCTTCAGTCAGCTTCTCGGGATCTTGAGTTGTGATTCCAATTTTAGCAAGTCGGCGTAATTGAACAGGAGAAAATGTGCGTCCAGAACCTCGTTTGGCAACTACCAAACGCCTATATAAAGCAGCATCTTTTTGGGTAGCTTCATGGAACATACGAGTATCAATTGCAGCAGCAAGTAAATTAGTTGCAACTGTTATAGCATGAATATCACCAGTCAAATGCATATTGAATTCATCCATAGGAATAACTTGTGAATAACCACCACCGGCAGCACCACCTTTAATTCCAAAAGTTGGACCCATACTAGGTTGACGAACACAAGCAAAAGCAACCTTATTAAGATGAGCACCAAGTGCTTGAACAAGGCCAACAGTCGTAGTTGATTTTCCTTCCCCTAATGGAGTAGGAGTAATCCCTGCAACAAGTACATACCTACCATTTTTTCTATAAGAAAGTCGCTTTAAAAGTGATAACGATACCTTTGCTTTATGTGTTCCATATAATTCAATTTCAGAATCAATTATTCCAATTTCACGAGCAATGTCATGAATATTTTTAGGATTTTGTGAACGAGAAATTTCGAAATCACTTGGAATAGGTGTTTTAACATGAAGCGGAAGTGGTGTAATAGAACGAGAAGCCTGGGAAGCGTAAGAACGTTTAGCAGCTTCAATTACATTTTCTAATAACATAGCAACAGTCATAGGACCTACACCACCAGGAACGGGAGTGATTTTAGAAACAACGGGAAGGGCTGATTCAAAATCAACATCGCCCACAGGTCTTTGGCCAGATTTTCTTGTTGAATCAGGTATATAATTCATACCCACATCAATAACTACAGCTCCAGGTTTTAACCAGCTGCCTTTAATAAAATTAGCAACTCCAATAGCGGCAACAACTACATCTCCAGTTTTAATAACATC
>JAKTQT010000588.1:635-12330 GCA_030579355.1 Botryozyma nematodophila | reverse complement strand
AAAAAAAAAAAAAAAAAAAAAGAAAAAAGAGTATTTTTATAGAGATTTTCGATCAAGTCCTGTTTTGAATTATTTAAGGAAACAACGTAATAGGAAAAACTGTATTCGTCAGTCAATTTTGTTTATAATACCGGTTCGAAACGGAAACGTGGGATATATTTCTATTAAATTTAATTATCTACTAAATAAATTAGAATCGGTTCGAATACAGATTAGGGGATTATTATGTAGTTTTATTATTATTTATGTTTTATCTATGTTTATTTGTTATATAATATAAGTTAGATTTGCAATTTAGATGGCAAGGTAAAATTAGACACAGCTGTCTGAGATAAGATAATGTAATGGTGTAATACAATAGTATAGGTTGAAAATATGTTGCTGTATAATATTATAATTTGATAGTATAATTTGATAGTATAGTATAATACGATATATAGCATAATATAGTATATAGTATAGTACAATACATACTTTTCAATATATACTACTGTGTTGTATAATAAAATATAAAATATGCTATACTATTAATACAATACACTGTACTAGAGCAAGTATTTAATATACTATATAATAATAATGAAAGAATACTAAATACTTTGCATATAGAATATAATAATTACATGGTATCAGTTATTATGGTATAAAAATTAAACTATATTATACACTATTATACTATTATACTATTATATTATTATATACACATATTAAAGTATTAACATATTAAAGTATTAGCATATTATATAATATACAAAGCATATCATATAATATTTATGATAGATAGAGGTAAATGTAGTATAATAAGACAATACAGTGTAAATAACTTAATAATATTAATAAACATATATATTGTATTCAATAGTAATAGTATAATATTATATTATAATACAGTAAATCATATAATTTGATAATATACTATATAAAACTTTATAAACCAACATAAAACTGGAACAACAGAAAATAATTTAATTCAAAGTGATGATAAATTACTATGTGAAATTGAAAAATGAAAGATTCTATTTGACATACAAAGTAGATATTATAAATAGTAGATATTAATAAGTTGAATGATATTAATATATGGTCCATATCATAACATAACATAATAACATCTAATGTATTATAATAAAAAATTGTGTCTTTTCTTCATTTTTTTCGACACCGGATAGTATTTATAAATTAATAGAAATAAACTAATTATCTATTAATTAATTTTTAATCATTATGGGTGTAAAACGAAAAAGTATTGTCGATTTTATACTCAGTGAAGGAAATATCAATAGAAAATGTGAAAAAACTGAAAATTTTCAAAATAACAGTAAAAAAAAAGTTAAAATTATATTATCTGATGATGAGCTTGAAAACGATCAATTGCCTAATGTAACAGATAGTATAAAAAATAGTAAAAATATAATTTCAAATATTAAAAATAATTCAATCACAAATACTAAAGGTAGTTATTCACAAAAACAGATAGTTTTTAAAAAATCTAATTTATTAAATAAATCAAATGGATTGAAAATAACAAAGTTGGAAAATATTCCAAAATTAAATAATTTAAGAAATTCAGAAGAAAATTCTAACATAAATTCATCAGAACTGGCTATTCATCCTGGTAAAATTCTTGAATTAAAAAAATGGTTACAAGACTCAATTAAAAATTATGGAAAAACTCCTAAATTATTAATCTTATCAGGTCCAAGTGGCAGTGGGAAAAGTACCTCTCTAAAAAGTTTGTGTCATGATTTAGGATTATCCATAGTTGAATGGGAAAATAGTATACACCCAAATTCACAAGAAAATTCTTTTAGTGATTTTATATATGATTCAAAATATGGAACCATAGAGCAAGATTTTAATACAAATATAAACACAAACACTAAATTACTGTTAATTGAAGATCTACCAATTCAAGCATACATAAATCAAGGACAATGGAAACAAACTTCCTTTATAAATCCAATTTTAGAATATCTTTCAGGTAATAGTTATAAATCTGCTCCTTTGGTTATCATACTTAGTGATGTAGAATCTGAAGTTCATCCAGATTTTTCTACTGATCCAATCTCTGTGTTTGGCTCAGACATCTTAACTGATCAATTTACGACAATAATAAAATTTAATCCAATAGCTAAAACTTATATGAAAAAGGGTTTAAAAACTGTATTGTTTAAAAATAATAAAAAGCCAATAAACAAATCGAACATTTTAAATTCTAACCAAATAATAGACTCATTGAGCAATTTTGGAGATTTAAAAGCTGCCATAAATGCTTTAAACATGTATATGGTCTCACCGGATCTATATTTTGCTTTAGATATGGCCCACAGAGAAACATATCACGGTCTTTTCCATGCTGTTGGTAAAGTTGTTTATAATTCAAGATCAGATGTGGGATCTAAAAAGAAAAAATCTTCCATCCAAAAAGAAAGTCAAAACACAGAGATAAATGATATTGATGTTCAGTCTATTGTACAAGCATATTCTCGTGATAAATTTATTATAAATGTGTTTGAAAATTATTGTGTAACTAATCCAGATGTTTCTGTTATAAGTGAAATGGCTTCTTATGTTTCAGATTGTGATTTACTATCTAATCAAAGAAATAATGATCTAAGAATAAATTCTGAAACTAAGATAGATCCTGGATTAGAAATTTGTATTAGAGGTGTCATGTATTCATTGGAATCAGATAATGATTCATCTAATAAAAAAAAAATATTTTTAAATCCTAATGGTAAAGTAGGTCACAGTCCATTATACTTTTCGCGTATCCCCAAAGCATATTCGAAATTGAAAATCATAACTCATGAAATTAATTGTTTATATTCCCATGAAGTTATGGAAAGTGTACTGAAAAGTAAAAATGGAAATTCGACTGGTATGACTGTTGAACCACGTCAAGAATTTTGTTTATATAGAGGTGGTTATTACATGAGCTATATTTATCAATTTGTTAGACCAGGTGGAAGGATAACTGGTATCACAGTTGGTTCTGAAGGATCTAGAACTGAATATAATGATGTTAACGCACAAAGAAATCGTATTTTAATGATGGAGGAACGTTTACGAGAAGCAACTGATAGCTCCGAGTTTGATTTTAATAACAAAAACGTTGAATCAGAAAGCGGAATGTTAACTGATGATGAAATTGAAGATGTAGATGATGAAGATTTATATGAAATTACAAGGAAATGAAAATCAAATTAATAAATACATGACAACTATACAAGTGATAAAATGCAACACAGATTGATTTACATACGAATACTTTTATTTAAGAAATGAAAAAAGTCAATCAAAATACACCAAACTAGATACAAAAAAAATAAACAATAAAATAAAATAAAATAAAATAAAATAAAATAAAATAAAACAAAAACAAAATACAAGTAAATATCATTACTTTACAGCTACAGAATTAAGAAAATCAGGATCTTGTGCAAGTGTATCCCTTAAAATGTCTAAACCACCAACAAACTCACCATCAATATATAATTGAGGAAAAGTTGGCCAATCAGAAAATGTTTTTAAACCTTGTCTGACCACATCATCCTTCATTATATCAAAGAAACCAAATCTAACACTATTTCCACGTAAAATTGAAACAATTTGCCTTGAAAATCCACATTGTGGCGCAGATGGAGTTCCTTTCATAAATAACATAACTTTTGCAGCTTTAGTTAATTTTTTTAATCTAGAATCAATATCTTCATCTGGATTAAAATTACTTGCAATACTTTTAGTAATTTCTGCATTAGTTATAGAAGACCTACTGTTATTATTATCATTATTATCAGTAACCGAGGTATTACCTTTATCATTATTGTTGTTAGGGGAAGATTGTGATTTATTATCTTTATTAGTATTATTATCATTACTATTATCATCATTTTGTACTAAATTAGCAAAAATATTTGCAAGTTCTTTTGGATCAGCACCAGATAATTCAGCTATTATAGTATTATCTTTAATAAATACGAAAAAAGGTACAGCTGATACATCAAAAGATTCAGAAATATTTGGAAGTGCATCTGCTTCTATTGACAAAAATTTAATATCTGAATCTGGTAATTTATTATAACTAATTTCTAATTGTGAAAATACTGCTGACATATGTTTACATGGTTCCGCCCAATCTGCATAAAAATATATTGCTAATAAAGTTTTATCTGATATTGAATTTGTTATTTCTTCAAATTCTGAATCTGATTTTATATTAACAACCATTTTGAATTAATATAATATTTAAAATTAATAAATAAATTTTTATAATAATTTTATTAATCTCTGTTGTTTTTGTAGTATTTATTTATATTTATTTTTTATTTTTAAATCTACAATATACATACACTATATAATAATTATTTAAAATTTCTATACAATACGCTATCAATATTCAGATTTGTGCCCATCGACAATTGTCCAATTAATAAACCGTCAATGTGTATCCATAACAACACTGCGTAATATTTAAAATTGTAGTGAATATTTCATACCATTCCTATTATAATAATAATAATACATTATTATTATACTACCATTATAATATTAATAATAGAATTACAATAATAAAAATAATAAATTTCTTATCTGATTAAAAATTCTTTGCGTCATTACTAATACCCTCTTATTATTTATTAGCACTAATTGGTAATAAAAAAATTAGTCATGTTTCACGTGACATGATGGAATAATTAATAATCTTATTATATAATCGTGCAATTCTCATAATAATATACAATTTTGTTTTTTATATAGGGATAATAATTATAAATAAGATATAAATAAAAGTAAAAATATAAAAACAGATGAAATTTAATTTATTTTGTTAATATTAATATTTTAAAATTCAAATATACCTTTACGTTTAAATTTACACTTTAATATTTATATTTTTTTAACATTTTTTAACACTTTAGATATGGAGGAAATTGACGAAAGCTCTTCGTTGTTAGATAAAAAATCTATTAGTAGTAATTCTACAGGGAGTTATAATTCTATTATTAACTATGACTTGACCAGTAATGACTCAGAGACTATTAAAAGTAATAATGAAAATATCGATATTGAAGATGATATGAAAAATAATGAAATTATTGTACCTCATATGGGAGTTTCATCAGCAGCTTTTTTAATATTAAATAAGATGATTGGAACTGGTATATTTTCTACACCATCCCTGATTTATGGTCTTACTGGATCAATTGGTGGCTCCTTGTTATTATGGATAATTGGAGGTGTAGTTACATTTTCAGGTTTAAGTGTTTACATGGAATATGGATTAGAAATTCCAAAATCTGGTGGTGAAAAAAATTATTTAGAAAGAGTTTATAAAAGACCAAAACATCTTGTAACCTGTATTTTTTTAACAGAAATGGTATTACTTGGTTTTTCTTCTGGAAATTGTTATGCTTTCGGTAAATATTTTATGTTTTTATTAGGTATTGAAAATCCTTCAGAATTAATTGTTAGATTAATCTCTGTCTTAGTTATAACTTTTTCTGTTGGTTTACATATAATTTTCCCAAAATATGGTTCACACCTTTTAAATGTTCTTGGCATTTTCAAAATTATTGTTTTACTTTTAATTTCATTCGGCGGATTTTTTGCTTTGTTTGGTTTTATGCATGCTCCAAAACCAGATAATTTTAAAAACATTTTCCAAAATGATGGTTTTGGTGGTGGAGGCGTTTATAATTATTCCATTGCACTTTTAAATGTTATTTATTCTTTTAAAGGTTGGGAAAATAGCAATTATGTCTTGGATGAAATTAAAAACCCTAAACGAACCCTAATAATTGCTGCTCCTTTAGCTGTAGGTGGTACAACTTTATTATATTTTTTTGCAAACATTGCCTATTTTGCAGCTATTTCCAAAAATGATTTAATAGATTCAGGTGTAGTTGTAGCTGGAGTTTTTTTAAAAAATGTTTTTGGTCCTGGTTGGGGTCAAAAAGCACTTCCAATATTCGTTATCCTTTCAAATTTAGGAAATGTCTTAGCTGTTTCTTATTCTCAAGGAAGAATTAATCGTGAATTAGCGCGTGAAGGTTTTCTACCTGGCTCGAAAATCTTAGCAAGTAATAAACCTTTTAATTCACCAGCCGCTGGTCTTTTACTCCACTGGTTATTAACAGTGTTGGTACTTTTAGTTCCTCCTCCTGGGGAAGCTTATCAATTTATTATTGATTTGTATACATATCCTGGTGCTTGGATAAATATTTTAGTTGCTGCCGGATTAATTTATTTAAGATGGAATAGGAAAGCTGAAAATTGGGGTACTGATTCTAATGGTTGGAATTCTTATTTCCCAATAACTTTCATATTTTTATTATCTAATATATTTTTGGCTATTTTCCCATTTTATCCACCTTCGAACACTCAAGATTCTCCCTCTTCTTATCCTTATTACGCATTCCCTACGGTAGGTTGTGGAGTGCTCTTATTTGGCGTATTTTATTGGTACGTGGGTATTCATCGTGGTCATTTACGAATATAGTTTAGGATATTTTAGCATTCTATTTTATGTTTTTTTTTATGTTTCATTATTTCATATTATTTTTTTTATTATGTATGCCCTTTATTTTATGTTTTTTTCTTCGTTTGATATAGATTTATGGGTTGGGATTGGTATTTTGATACGGATTTTATAGTCATTTTATTCTATAGCTAGTTTTTAGTTATTATTTTATGGTTTTTATTGGGGAATAAAAATAGATTTGCATATGGGAAATGGTTATAGAGTGGTTTTATTATTATTATTTAGGAAATTTAATTACGTATGTTTATTTATAATGATAAACGTCTTTGATTGTGTTTGAAATGAGTTTATAATATATGAATAAATGGATGAACGATTATACGCGCTTTTAATGCTCAGCTACAACATATATTGCAATATACGCTATAAAAATGCTAAAAGAAAAAAATATATTTATGCTACAACAATTGGTATAAGCACAGCTTATTAAAATAAGAACTAATTTAAATAATAAAAAATTAACAATGAAAAAGTTATTTAAGAATGATAAAATCTGCATCTGCATTTTTGAATGATATTCGCATTTTTTTAATTGGTTTTCGAAGCATAAAGTTGCTTCTATATTTATGATACGGCTGAAGAACAAGTTTAAAAACGTTTTTAGTTATGAGAAGTTTTTAAATAAGATGTTATATACTTGCACAGTATTTATAGAATCGTGGATCATACCGGTAGTCATATTCAGATTCGGATTCTGATTGGTGAGTCCTTGCCGTTTGAAATGTTGTACCACTAAAGAAAGACATAAGACTTGATTTCATTGAAGCATATGTTCCACCAGTGTTTTTACTTTTTGGATAGTTATTGTATGAAGAATAGGATATAAAAGAAGCTTTTGAAGGTGACATAGACGACATGGTAGAGTGTCCGTATGTGAACCAGATGAAGATATTGATACAACAAGTACTGCAGCCCATTTTGAATATATGTTAAGTGTGTTATTATATTGAGATTAATTTGAATATATGGATATATGAATAATTAAAAGCAGGAAATTTTTGTCAAAAGAAAAAATATATTACAGTATTCGTTTGTTTACTCTGTTTATTTATATCATTTGGGAATAATTAGTGTTACAACTTTTGAAACTAAACACTTAAATTTTTTTATTTTTTTGTGTAATAAAAATGCTGGCAAAATTGATTATATAATCATATTATTATTTTTCTGTTACATTTTCTAGTTATATATGTTTATTATTTGTTTGCTATATGTTTGCTATATTTTATGATGGTGAAATATACAGCATATTATGCTACATCCATTTATGATTTTATCACGGTTTACTTTTTTATTTAATGAGAGATTCGTTCACAAGATCTAAAAACTTGAAAATAGGATCTACGGTAAATATTCTGGTATATAGTACACTAAAAAATGAACTATTAATTTATAAAATTTTTACTGAAAATAATACAAATGTGAATTAACAGAAAAAAAAAAAAAATTAGAATACATATTTGCTTTCTTCTCGTTATGTATAGTTAAGAAAAATAGTATTCAATTAGTCGTATTTGATCGTATAAACTCGTAATTTATTCAATTTATTTAGCACTTTGAAAGAAAATTTCGTAAACACTCACGTGATCTACTTTTATTTATAAATTCACTTCTTCATTATAGTGGTTTTTAAATAAAGGATACGAGGTACGCATGAATTGGATTTGATAGATTGTGTATTTTAATTACTTTTATTGTGTATTTGGTGTAGATATATTATCTATTTAGTTTTCCTTTAATTTATTATTGTTTTTTATTATTTATTATTATTTATTATTTATTTGATATTTATTGTTATTTTTATTTATTATAGTTTATTATTTTTTTCGCTGTTAATTATTATTTGCTATTATTATTAATTAATTATTTATTGTTTACTTATTTACTATTACTTCAAACTAATATCCAAAGAAAATATATCCAATAAGGAACCGTTTGGTGTAAGAATTTATCGGGTTTATAGCAGCAAATAATAGGAGCTTGTGATTATGACGTTAATTGAGTCATTGCGGCTATGAGTTGTCACTGCGAAAGATAATGTCGGTTTAATATTTTGTTTTGTTTTTGTTTTTGTTTTGTTTTAAATTATTACCATTATTTATTTATAAATATTTATTTCACTTAATAATCTAACCGTTTAGTAGTCACATTCACATTCCACGTTAATAGCTAAAAAATATCTTTTTTAGTGCGTTACTCTGTTTTATGACTTTTGGAACTTTTGACTAAATTTTTGGTCCATTATATTAATGTATATTTTATTATTTGGTTTATTATAATACAATGTTTAATTAAAATATTATATATTAGATTATATTACATATTAATACTATCATTGACTATATAAGCATATTTTACATTTTATGCTATATTTCATTACGTATAAACATTTATAGTCTTTAATTCTTTATGAATCAATGAGTCGTATTGACGTTTTATTTTGTTCCTGAGGTTAGGAATTTTTATGCATTTTCAAACTTATGTCCTACATATGATTTTTTGGCGTTGGATACAACATGCTGGAATTTATAAGAATTTGATTCGGAATTTAATATTTTAATAGTATGCTGATAAAAATGCAAATAGAATGCGGTTTATAATGCGATTTACGACGCGATTTATAATCTAGTTTATAATCCGACAATGCATTAATAACTCAAACCGGCACAGGAGAACTAGTCATAAACTCTTGGACTGAGTCTAATATGCATTCTTCCCTTGGCTGTGTTTTTTTTTTCGATTTTTGTTGCAATCTGTTTGGAATTTTTAAAATTTTTGACTTTCGCTTATGTCTTTTATGTCATCTTGATTTATAGATTTGTAATTTGCTCAATCTTAGAAGAATTTTATTTTTAGCTCTTCATTCTACAGGAAAAGTATAAATATCGGGTTGAAAATACTTTTTGAATTTTTTTGCAAATACATCTATTACAATATTTTTTATTTATCCTTATTTATTTATTAAGCTATAATTTATTATATACATTTCACATCTGTCATGACTTTAAAATTTATATTTTCTGCCTTTTCACTGTCACTTCTTCAATTAGTAGCAGCATATTATGATGGAGAAATTATCCCCAACGCTTATATTGTTAAATTAAAAGATAATACGGATTTTAAAACGCATTTTTCTGAGTTTTCACAAATTTCTAAGGAAGCACCCGAACTTGCAAAAATTTCAGGAGATGCACCATCAGGCTTGCTTCCCGATGGACCTAATCTCATTTATATGGATGGCTGGAAAGGATACTTGAGTTACCTTTCAAATGAAACTTACGAAGCTGTTAAAAATTCGGAAGATGTAGAAGAAATTTACCAAGATGAAGTTGTAGGTTTAGGCGATACTGTTACAAATACTAATTCAATTGAGTTTGAAAGCATTCCTTTTGAAGCTGATAGTTTTTATAATGTAACTGATTTTGATACAGAAACTGAAATTGTAGAAGAAGTTGCTAGTTCAGATGGTTATATAGTTGGTCAAAAATTAGGAAATGCCTATTCAAATTGGGGACTTGCTAGAATTTCAAGTACTGCTAGAGATATTACAGGTAATCTTAGCTATGTTTATAACTCAAAAGCTGGTAGTGGAACTACGGTTTATGTTGTTGATAGTGGTATTGATGTTTATCATCGTGACTTTGAAAATAGAGCAATTATGGGATATAATGCAGTTAGTGGAGAAGAAGCAATTGATTTACATGGACATGGAACTCATGTAGCTGGTATTGTTGGTTCATATACATTTGGTGTTGCAAAAAAAGCAAAGCTTGTTGGTGTTAAAGTACTTGGGGCTTCTGGCTTTGGATCTCTTTCTAGTATACTTGCTGGCTACTCATATATTCATTATGCGAATCAAGGAAATCTTAATGGTGTTGTGATTAATTATTCCATTGGTAATCCTGGAAAATCTCCTATTCTTGCTCAAGCACAAAGTGCTTTAGTTTCTCGTGGAGCAATTTTCGTCGCTGCTGCTGGCAATTCTAATCTTAATGCTTGTTATTCTAATCCAGGTGAAAACGCAGATTTATTAATTGTGGGAAACATTGATATTTACAATAGAAAAGCACAGTCATCAAATTATGGTACTTGTGTTGATACATGGGCTCCTGGTACAAATATTTGGTCAACATATCCTAATGGTCGTATTCAAAGTATGACTGGAACTTCAATGGCCTCACCACATGTTGCAGGATTAGCTGCTTACTATTTAGGCTTGGGTTACAATGTTAAACAGGTTATTCAACTTTGTAAAGCTAACATGATTACTGGTTTGATTACAGGTCTTACTTCTTATGATCGTAATGTAATTGCTTTCAATGGTGCAGGTAAGCGTGTTGATTCTTATTTGGCTTAGTATGTGATTATAGTGTATTGTATTGTATTGAAAAAATGCTATATAATTAAATATTATAAAATATAATTAATAATAAAAATTTTACAATTAAATGATTAAAATAGTACAAGATAGAACAAAAATGTTTATCAATAAATTTATAGTAAATAATAATAAATACAGTAAACTAATTTAATATTAGCTTTGTTATAGTATACTATATAGTATATCATACATAATTAAATATTACTATAATATTTATTGCACTACTATATATCATATACTATATTACACAAAAATACAAATACTAATATATACGGTTATACGTTATAGAACACAACTCATGCATTATTTTTCATACTATTATATGCCATACTATTTTTATCCATTTACTGCTTTAATTTCATTAAAAACTCAATAGAATTTAAAAATCTATTAAATAAATAATAAAATAAATACGCGTTCGCGTAATCATTCGTAAATATCTGTAAATATCTGTAAATCTTGTAAATATTTGCCAGCTGTGCATTTTGAAAGGAAAACAAAAATGAATACAGTCTGAAAAATGTGTACTTTATAAATTACACATATAAATTTAGTATTCAGTAAATAATAATTAATTAAAAATATCTTTTGTTTTTAATATATATTACTATAAAGTACATTTTTCTTATCATTGTACTATATATAAAGCTAATTTGTTTTTTAGATTATTGTGAAAAAAAAACAACTAACAAATAAACTAACAACCACAGCAGGGTAAATATTACTAATTTTATCTATATTATTATTAATGTCTTTTATGACTAAAAATA
>JAKTQT010000584.1:1906-12518 GCA_030579355.1 Botryozyma nematodophila | reverse complement strand
ATACGATTTATATAGGATATATATTATAGATTTAATAAGTGTTTGGAAAGTTTAAAAATTACAATATTAAACTATTAATTATACTACAATATTATACTATATTATCATATTATAATAGTACAGTACAAATCACACTAATATATTGTTATATAATATCAGCTCTCGTTTATAACATAAAACCCTATCCACGGGATTAAGCCTTAAAAAGTAAAGATTACATAATATAGAACTTTTTTTTTCTTTTAGTTAGATTTCTTATATTAAAGCGAAGTTGCATCATAACCCGTGCAAATTAAAAAAAAAAAAAAAAGAATAAATTAATTAATATAATTCAAATAAATAATACTGATTTATAAAAATAAATACTGATTTGAAATAAATTGGGAGTATTAAATTTCTATATAAATATGTAAAATTTCATACACAAATTATTACTAATTATTACTCATAATAATAAAATTCACACAGTACTCAAAAAATAAATTTAGTGAAAATATTTTTAATTTTTTGCGAATAACTAAACTAGTGATTCGTTTACTATTTAAATTATAATCATAATTCTATTATAATAATATTTTAAATTTATTATAATAAAATACTTAAAATTTGTTTAAATTTTATTTATCATTATATTATATTTAAATTTTATTTATATATTTATGTATAAATATAATTTGGATTAATTTAATTTTATAAAAAATATACTCTATTATAATTAATTACTTCTATCTAGATAAATAAAATGCCAGAATTATATTCAATGTCGGATAAATCGGATAAATCGGATCGAGTTGGAAATTTAAAAATAACTGATGAAGAAGAAAATCCTTTTGCAAAGTTAGTATCAAATCAAACAATCGTGGAAATACCAAGTTATACTCTAGAGTCAGGAATCAAATTAAAGAATTTTCCTGTTGCTTTTAAGACATATGGCAAACTTAATAAAGAATGTACAAATTGTATGGTAATTTGTCATGCCTTAACTGGTTCAGCTGATGTTGAAGATTGGTGGGGACCATTAATAGGCTGTGAAGGTAAAGCCTTTGATATTTCAAGGTTTTTTGTAATTTGTTTAAATTCTTTAGGATCTCCATATGGATCTGCATCACCATGTACTATTAATACTATTGATATTTCAGATGACGAAAGTGAAAATGACGAAATAAATGACAATGATTTAAGTAAAAATAACAATACTGTAGAAAGATTTGGCCCTCATTTCCCATTGGTAACAGTTAGAGATGACGTTAATATACATAGAATTATTTTAGATTCATTAGGAGTTAAACAAATCGCAGTTGTTATTGATGGTTCTATGGGTGGTATGCTTGTACTTGAATATGCTTATTTTGGTAAAGATTTTGTACGTTCAATTATACCGATAGCTACTTCAGCAAGACATTCCGCATGGTGTATTTCATGGGGTGAAGCACAAAGGCAAGCAATTTATTCTGATCCAAAATATTTAGACGGATATTATCCATTTGATGATCCACCAGTAGCTGGTCTTGCTGCTGCTAGAATGTCAGCGCTTTTAACTTATCGTTCAAGGAATTCTTTTGAAAGAAGGTTTGGAAGAGATGTTCCTGATCTTAAAAAATCTAAAACTATCAATGCTCCTGAACGACAAATTTCTTTAAAACCAAGTTCAAGTTCATCAAGTGTTAGTTTATTAGTTCATAATGATGGAAATGGTTATGTATATCATGATAAAAAGAAACATACAACAAAGGAAAAAATATTACAAGAAAGTACAAATAATACAAATACAAATGGGAATGCAGCTAATAATAATAACAGTAATACATCTCTTATATCAAAAAATGGACAACAATTGATATTATCAAATACTATTAAGCGTATACCGCAAACAAAATTTTCGGCTCAATCTTATCTAAGATATCAAGGTCAAAAATTCGTAAAAAGATTTGATGCGAATTGTTATATTGCAATAACAAGAAAATTAGACACACATGATGTTACTCGTGGAAGAGTTTCTTCGGATTTAGATCCTGATAAAGCTTTGGAAAAGGCTTTATCTATGATTGAGCAACCAACTCTTGTATTGGGTATTCAGTCTGACGGCTTATTTTTATTTTCCGAACAACAAGAGATTGCAAAATATATTCCAAATGGAAGATTGGAAAAAATCGATTCTCCAGAAGGTCATGATGCTTTTCTACTTGAATTTGAGCGTGTAAATAGTCTTATCATAGAGTTCTTAAGAGAAAATTTGTCTGACATTATGGATGCTCCTCCTACTAATCCTATTTCAGCACAAACCATAGATAATCTTTCTCATACTAAAAAGGCTTCAGTTTTTGGAGAAGCTGAAGAGATTGAAATTACTAGTTGGTAATTATTGCATGTGTTTGGTATTGGTGTTTTTTTGTATTTATCATTGACTTATTTGTTCATTATTCATTTCTCAATATTTATTCCTATTTATTATTATTTAGTTTTTACTATTATCTATTGTATCTGTTTCTTTTATATTTCACTACGGTTTACATTACTTTTCACATTATGGAGTCTTTTTTTCTTTTTTAAATGAATAAAATAGAAATTTTATTTTAAATATTATTCATATTTATTAAAACTATGTTAATACAAATGGATAATTATTTCGTTCAATATTTATAAATTATAATGATGCATTAGACGAATTTGATTAGTAGAACAAAAGATAATATGACTAACCAAAAAACCTAAGTCTGAGATATTACTATAACAACATTAAATACAATTACCGATTACCGATTGGCTATTACCGAGCAATATTTTAAAAAAAAAAATCAAAGTGCATAGAAACGCAAACATTTTTGATTCGTCACTTAAACCCTATTGTTAATAAAGCAGTCACAGAATAATCTCTATAGTAACAAAAAAAAAAACTTTTTTTTTTTCATATTAAAATCATGGGTATAAAAGGGACAGTTAGTTCTGTTCTTTTCTAGTTTCTTTTATTCTGCAGAGTAGAAGGTCTGCATCAACGAACATGGCCCTTGCCTTTTACCAGAGCCATCCGGGTGTTGTCTTCACATACTCTTTATATTTTTTGGAACTTTTTTTCTAATTTTTTTAGAAATACCCTTTTTATTTTTCTTTTAATTGGTTTTATTAAGCGGTTCGCGATTTGAAGCCAATTTGGGAAAAGTGATTAGTATATAGATTAATAGATTTTTAATTATACAATTATGACGTAAATTCCACATAAATTTTATACATATATAATTTATTTGACATTTAATGTTTTCTTTCCACACATATATTATACATAAATAGATAAAAGTAATATTGTACGATGGGCTCAAGATTTGTTCCTCCAGTTTCGACTGAATTTTCTTCTGAACGTGAATACCTAATAGGAGGTATACAAACAAAAGTTCTTGGGATTGATGAAGCTTTGAATGACTTGAAAAATCATAAAGAAAAGAAGCAGTTCGATTCAGTTGGAATTGTATTTTTTGTTCATTGTAGAGGTAGAGATTCATTATGGATCAGTCCAGTAGCGCAAGAAGCGTTGCATAGATTTAGGAGTACCAATGTTGATAGTGGTAAACTTAAATGTCTTCTAGGGGTTTTGATAGATGATAGGAATCATGGCACAAGGATGCTTGATGCGCTTGCTAATGAAGAATGGGTATGGGCAAATAACAATGGCCGCCCGTTAAATAATACTCATGCCCAAGATATGATGTCAACAATTATTGGAACTTCATCTGATATTGAACTTGTTAAGAGTTTTTTACCATCTTACTTACCACAAGAAATTGTTTCAAATAATATTAAATGGGGTGTTACAGGGGTTTCACTTGGTGGACATGTTACATATTATTTATTATCGCATGGAAAAAATGCGACTAAGAATATAGATGGAAACAGTGAAGATTTTAGTTTTTTGGCTCCTGTAGTTGGTTGTCCTACATTGTATTTAATGCTTGAAGAAAGATTTATTAAACAAAAGACTCTTTTAAATAAATTTGAATCTAGTATTGGAAAAGAATGTACAAATAATTTACAAGATGAAATAAGATGGAATAAAAGTTTACAAAATCTTATTTTATATAATTCAGATAATTCAAATGTTGTTAAAGGGATTGGAAAAGGAAAATATTTCCTTATTCAAACAGGTGAAGATGATAATTTGGTGCCAGATAAATATACAAGAGATTGGGTTGATTCATTTGCAAAAAATGAAGAATTTGCCTTTTTTAAGTATATTGTTGAACCTCATACTGGACATCGTCTTACCCCTAGAATGATTGAGAATATTTCTCAAGGGATCATTCAATGGCTTGGAAATTAGTATTTAGTGTTTATTATAGTTTTATTTATATATTATTAAATTTAGTTAGTATATACAAAATAGTTTCATAATAATCTAATCATTAAACAATTCATTTAAAGAAATTGGAAATAAGTCATTTAAAAAGTGAACGTAAATGGTAAAATAAAAAAGCAAACAAAGCAATAATAAAAGTAGAAAAAAACCATCAGAAACGTTTACGTCGTTTATCTGTCATAAGAAAATCAGTAGATGCTACTCTTCGTTTATTTAGTTGTCCGTTATTTATACGGAAGGTGTGAAAGTTACTTGATTCAGAATCATTTAAGTCAATACTATCATCATCAGAAGAAAGACTTTGTGAAGTATATGAAGAGGGTATAGGGTTTTGTGAAAATAAAGAACGATTATTAGAGCTAGTATTTGTGTTATTATTATTGTCATTATTGTCATTATTGTTAATATTATTGTTATTATTGTTATTGTTATTATTTGAATTATTCTCATCACCAATATTTGCAGGATTAAAATTAATATCTTGTAAGAGTTCATCTACTACATCTGATCTGTAATAAGTTGGTTTTGAAGTCATTTTAATATTACTATTAAAAGTAAAATCAGACTTTAAATTTGCATTTTCTTTAAATGATACATCTTTATGATTAATATTATTTTCAATGGAATTGTTTTTTTGGTTTTTATTTAAAAAATTTTCCTCAGTAGTAGTATTTTCTGATAAATTTTTTAAATCAATATGAGGAGTTTGTGTAGCCCATTCACGTAATTTAGATATTAAAGAATCCGTATAATTTTGTGATAAATTTGAACCTTGAACTTCATGCTCTGATATTAATAGTAAAACGTCATTTACGGCAGTTTTATAACCATCACCAAAAGCGATACTTTTTTCTTCTTCTAAATTTTTTAAAATTTCTCTTTCTCTTTCTTTTTGTTTTTGTTTTTGTTTTTCCGAGTCAAGATTTTTTTCTTTATTCTTGTTGGAATTAGATGTGGTTTGTGAAGATATAGAAGAAGCAGTTTTATATAATTTTGTAACAGCACAAGCAGCAGATTTAAAAGCAGATAAAAGTTCTTCATTTTCTTCCATTTTTAATGGTGGTCTAGGGAGTTGTGAGGATAATGATGAGAGATCCATGTAATGTGAGTTTTTTGTGTAGAGTATTCAATGTAAGATATATAATGTATTACAGTACTACAGTATTGCAGTACTACAGTATTAAAGTATTTCAGTATTACAGTATTACAGTATTATCTATACCACCTGTTGTATAATTGTATAATTGTCTTAACTGTAGATGAGCTGTTGAGTAGATTTAACAAGTATATAAAGTTGTCATAGTAATTAATATTATTTCTGTTATTTTTTCATTCTCACTGTATGTTATTAGATAAATGATAAAAAGCTGCACAACTGTGCATTTTATGCACAGTTGTGTAGTTTAGTACTAGAAATACACGTAAATACTAGTCAGATTGATTTGTATAGTGCAACGAAAATTACTATATTATTAAATATTTAAAAGTTTAACAATGTTAATACAAGTTTATTATTATTGTTTTGTTAATACAATGTATACTATATGGTTTTTATTACAGATAAATTAAATATAATATATTTACTATATTATATAATTGTATAGTATAGTTATATAGAATACAAATTGTTTTTATTTCCTATGTGTAAATTTGAATATTTGTTTTTCCTTAATTGGATTTTTTTTTTATTACAATTAATTTAAAGTTGGTTCTTGTAAACTGAATGTTTTAATTTCTATATTTATTTTTATTTACCATCTACTCATTTTAATTCTCTTTTGTTTTGTTATTGATTGTATTAGAATGTATTAGAATGTATTAGAATGTATTAGAATGTATTAGAATGTATATAGAATATGTGATGTGGATATTATATGTACTATAATATTTTATTATATTATAATATAGTATATTTTATTGCATTATATTATTGTAACATATTATTGTACTATATTATATTAATCATTCTATCTAATTGTATACATAATTCATATTATTCCGTATATACTATAATGTGATTATTCTACATATGTATAACATATAACAAAAAGAGTTTTTAATAAGCATGTATTTAAAATTAGTATGTTATGCTATGTTATGCTATTATTATATACGAAAATACACTATACTATATGCATATCTCTAAAACAATCTGACTTGTTCCAATCACTTATTAGTATGAATAGACGTAGACGATATAGTGCGTAAGATATTTATAGTAATATACTCTAGTATATTGTATTGTATTATTTATTATACTATATTATATTTATTATATATACTATATTTATTATATATACTATATTTATTATACTATATTATATTTATTATACTATATTGTATTTATTATACTATATTGTATCTATTATACTATATTATACTATATTATACTACAATATCATATCACACTATCATATCACTCTATATCATATAATAGTGCACCATATAAAACATAAATATACACATTTCACTCCAATCACTTTAATATTTCTTCTATAAACTATCCATATCGAATTCCATATATACTAATACATATTTGCTCACTTAGCTACTTAATTATTTCTATTAATTCAACTTCTCCAAACAATAATAGCAAATTTATTTAAAATTAACTACCTTTATATTTAAAGCTACTTATTAGAATAACACGTATTTATTTATTTTTTATTTATTTTCTTAATATTTAGTCTAGTTTTTATTATTTGTTTACGTTAATTTGATATAATTAGTTAGTTTCATTTATTTAAGATTTTTTACCCTGAATTAATATAATTTAGTGCATTCATTTAATGTTTATTTTCTATTTTATCATTTAATTTATTTTTCTTATTATTTAGTTTTCTCTAAACTTCTTTATTTACTGCTTATTTGTTTTTATTTATTTTAATTGTTTTTAATTTTTTTTAATTGTTTTATTTTATTTTATTTAACTTATTTTATTTATTTTATTTTATTTATTTTATTTTATTTTATTTATTTTATTTTATTTTATTTTATTTTTCTTATTTTTCTTATTTTATTTTTTTTTTATTTATGTTTTTTTCTTTAATTTTCTTAATCATCACATTCTAAACTAAAAAAATAATTCACACAAATTAAACTATTTAATACAGGACTATTTCCATTCTTTAAATATAAAAAAATCAATCCAAAATGACTGCTTCTAGCCCTACTGAAACGGTAAGTATTTATTTTATGAATAAAAATACTAAAAAAATCTATCCAATCTAACAATTTTACTATTTATTATTATATACTATATTATATTACATTAGAAACAAAACATCACAGCTGCTGCACTACAAGTTGGAAATTTCAGTGATTCACAAAATGCTTTAAATTTGAAAAAGGTATGCATGTGCATTTAAATTAAGTATTAAATATTGAATTGGGAATTTGTTTTTTTATCCGAATTTAATTCAATTTAATTGCATTAGTTATATTAAATTCAATTGAAATATGCCCTTTTATCTTCTTTATTTAGAAATATGGATATGTACATATCTTTACGAATTGGTTTTATTTATCATTTGTTTATTTATTCTAACAAGTATAAATATCGTATGCATGTATGTGTGTATGTGTGTATGTGTATGTATGTGTATGTATGTATGTTGTCTGTAAGTTTATAAAACTTGCATATATGACTTAAATACATATACAAACACACACACACACACACACACACACACACAAACACATCATACGTTCACCCATCACAGGACGGAGACACACACAGAAGACTCAAGTATCTAATTGGTCTTACAGACCTTTTTAGACACTTTTTAGATGCAAAAGCAGAGAAAGATCCATCTTTTAAAAAAATCATCACAAACATAGACAATGAAAAAACTTTTAATTCAAAATCAAAAAATAATGACTCAAAAAGACGTAGGAAAACTGAAAAAGAAGAAGACGCTGAACTTCTAATAGAGGAAGAAGATGAAGATTCTGAACCAAATATTGTAACCGTATTTACAGAATCACCGCCTTTTGTTATGGGTAAAATGCGTGATTATCAAATTCAAGGTCTAAACTGGCTAATTTCATTGTATCAAAATGGTATATCTGGAATTCTCGCTGATGAGATGGGTTTAGGTAAAACCTTACAAACTATTTCATTTTTAGGTTATTTACGTTATGTACGTGATATATCTGGTCCACATTTAGTTATAGTACCAAAATCAACTTTAGATAATTGGGCTAGAGAATTTGCAAAATGGACTCCCGATGTACACATATTAGTATTACAAGGTTTAAAAGAAGAACGTAATAATTTAATTCAACAAAGATTAATACCTGGTGATTTCGATGTTTGCATAACTTCTTATGAAATGGTTTTAAGAGAAAAATCACATTTAAAAAAATTCGCTTGGGAATATATAGTTATAGATGAAGCTCATCGTATTAAAAATGAAGAATCTTCCCTTTCTCAAATAATGCGAACTTTTAATTCAAGACACAGATTATTAATTACTGGAACTCCTTTACAAAACAACTTGCACGAATTATGGGCTTTATTAAATTATATCTTACCCGATGTATTTGGTGATTCAGAAGCCTTTGATAAATGGTTTGAATCTCAAAATGGCGACCAAGATAAAGTAGTACAACAACTTCACAAGGTCTTATCTCCTTTTTTGCTTCGTCGCGTAAAATCAGAAGTGGAAAAATCTCTTTTACCAAAAATAGAAACGAATATTTATGTAGGTATGTCGGAAATGCAAGTTAGATGGTATCAAAAAATCCTAGAAAAAGATATAGATGCTGTAAATGGAGCGGTTGGCAAACGTGAATCCAAAACTCGTCTGTTAAATATTGTAATGCAACTTCGAAAATGTTGTAATCATCCTTATCTTTTTGAAGGTGCGGAACCTGGTCCTCCATACACCACCGATGAACACTTAGTGTTCAATGCCGGGAAAATGATTATCCTTGATAAGCTATTAAAGGCAATGAAAGCTAAAGGTTCTCGTGTACTTATATTTTCTCAAATGTCTCGATTACTTGATATTCTTGAAGATTATTGCGTATTTCGTGAATATGAATACTGTCGTATAGATGGTCAAACTGATCATCAGGATCGTATTACTGCAATAGATGAATATAATGCTCCTGGGTCATCCAAATTTGTTTTCCTTTTAACTACTAGAGCTGGTGGACTAGGTATTAATCTTACCTCAGCTGATATTGTGGTTTTATATGATTCGGATTGGAATCCTCAAGCTGATTTACAAGCTATGGATCGTGCTCATAGAATCGGTCAAACAAAACAGGTTTATGTTTATCGCTTTGTTACGGATAAAGCTATTGAAGAAAAAGTATTAGAAAGAGCTGCACAGAAATTACGTCTTGACCAACTTGTCATTCAGCAAGGTAGGTCATCTGCTTCTAATTCAAAAAATGGAAATGCAACTACTTCAGGAGCTACTTCAAAGGATGATCTTCTTAATATGATTCAACATGGAGCTCAAGAAATGTTCGAAAAAAAATCTGGTACTGTTGATAATGATTTGGATTTTGAAGATATTGTATCAATAGGCCAAAAGAGGACAACAGAATTAAATAAGAAATACGAATCATTAGGTATCGAAGATTTGCAAAAATTTACCTCAGAATCTGCATATCAGTGGAATGGTGAAAATTTTAAAAACAAACAGCAGAATAATAATAAAATAGGGTTTACCTGGATTAATCCAGCCAAGAGGGAACGTAAAGAGCAAACTTACTCTGTAGATAGGTATTACAAAGGTGTATTATATGGTAACAATAATGACTCGGATACAGAAAGTCGTCATTCGGCACGGACTCCTCGACCTAAGCAAGTTAATATACAAGATCATCAATTTTATCCTCCAAGACTTATGGAAATTTATGAAAAGGAAATGGCTTATTTCCGCAAGCAACAAGGATATAAAGTTCCTCCTCCAACTCCTTCAGAAACTAAGGATAAAGACAATTTAAAAGAGCTTGAAGCTGAAAGAGCTGCCGAGCAAGCAGAGATAGATAATGCTACACCTTTAACAGAGGAAGAAGAAGCAGAAAAAAATGCTTTATCGCACGATGGATATTCCAATTGGGCTCGTCGTGAATTTTTACATTTAATTTCCCTTATGTCCAAATATGGACGGAATAATATATCTGACATTGCGGATGAATTTCCCACTAAAACAGAAGAAGAAATACGAGATTATTGCAAGACATTTTGGAAAAGATATACTGAGATTAATGATCATGAAAGATTTGTTTCGCAAATAGAAGCAGGAG
>JAKTQT010000566.1:0-12942 GCA_030579355.1 Botryozyma nematodophila | reverse complement strand
CAACTGATACAAGACACAACGACAACAGCCACGACAAAATATAACAAGAACAATAAAAATAAAATTTTTATATAATTTCAATATCATGCAGAATCAATCAGATTTGAAAAACATATTTTTATCGACAATCGAATATGGAATCGGACAATCAGTTCTCATCTTAGGACCAAGAAGTGCAGGAAAATCACTTTTGATTCAGAAAACTTTAGAAGATTTAACGTCTAATGAAGAAATAAAATTAAAAATTGAGAAAGGATCAGTTGTAATTGTATTTGCAGACGCTTCTTTAGGTGATGATCGTGCTGTATTGAGAGAAATTGCCCGTGATTTGCAAACTCCAGTTCCTGATCAGAGTATTGGGCAGAATTCTGAAGGTGATACTCAAAATTCTGTACTTGGACCGGATTCTGTATCAGAAAATTCTAAAAGATCAATTGATAGTTTATCTTTAGCACTTCCGAATTTACTGTCAGATAAAAAAGCTATAATAATAATAAATGAAGCTGAACATTTAATAAATAAACGTCAAAACTTATTATATACTTTATTCGATACAGCAGCAACTAATGGTAATTTATGTATAGTTTGTGTAACAACTTTATTAACTTGGGTTGAATCATTAGAAAAACGAGTATTATCAAGATTTTCTAGAAGAATATTAACTGTATTCCCACCATCTAATTTAAATGATTTTAGAGAAATTTGTGAAAAATCTATTAAATCCTCTATTGATTTAAATTCTGAGACAGATTTAAATCTTTTAATAGAAAAATCATTTTACACAACTAAAAATCCTTTAGATGCTATTTATCCAATAAAATTTTATCCTTCTATTTCAAATTTAAATACTGAATTATCTTCTTTAGAATTACAAATTTTAATTGCAGCAACAAGAATATGTTGCTCAGATTCTATATCAACTTCATTTTCAATTGCATATAATGAATATTTATCATTAGCAAACTCTTTTAGACATACTCTTTCTTCAAAATCAACTTCAATTAATGCTTTATCAATTCTTTCAAATGAATCAATTAAAAATGAAAATGAACATAATGAAGAGGAATATAGTAATCTTAAAAGAAAATTAAAATCTAGAGCGGCATTAATCGATTCTTTGGGATTAGGTGCAGGATTTAAAATATTTCCTCAACGAGCATGTTTAAAATCGTGGGAAAATCTTTTGGAAATGGGTCTAATTTCATCAACTTCATTTTCTGATAATATTTCAACTATAAATTCTGCAGCTCCTGCTATTTCTTTATCATCCTCAGGTGCAATGTACAAGGTTAATGTAACTTTATCTCAACTTCGACAAATTGCCGGTCAATTTAAAAAGTGGACATATTTATAGAATGAGTACAAAAAATATATTATTACTTAATATAAATAATACTGTAAATATATTATAATAATATCTTATTGAAAAATTATATAATCTATATCTCAACATACCCAGCTACATACGAAACTGAAGACTCTGATAGATATCTTACAGTACTACTCTGTTCATAGTGAAGCCATTTAAATTTTCCAACCGATTTTTTAAGTTCCTTGGATTCTACATCTTTACCTCCAGCTTCTTCTTTAGATAGTGCACAAAGCATAATACCCAGTGGATGTCTTCCGCAAATTGTATTTCCAGTATCCTTTAAATATCTTAACCATTTATCATGATCCCCTAAAGAAAGTAATCGCATTCCTTGACAGTCAAGGTACTTAATCGATTTATAAATATCAACTTTTTCAAGTATGTTTCGAATATTATTACCGGTATTTAATATAAATTTAATATTTTTCACAGTCAATTTAACAATTTCCTCGCAATGTGGATATCTTGTGAAGGATGTGTAATCAAATCGAGTTCCCCAATGACAAAAATCTGTAGAAATGACAAATGCATTTTCATCTGAATCCACATATTCTTTTAAAATATTACCAAATTTCTTTTCAGATTCTCCTTTAATTGATCCAACCATTATTGGTACAATTGAAATTGGTTTAAAATCATAATCCTTATCATTTAATTCTTTACGAATTTTTTCAACTAAATTTAATATATATCTTAAAAATGGTAATTGCATTTCTATTGAATGCTCATCTTCATCCATATCATGACTCATTTCTAAAAAATTTACTTTTTTGGAAGAATCATTTGAAAAAGATTTTGACATTAATTCTTTCACAATTTTTCTATCTATCGGTAATTTACCTAATGGTGTACCATAATGTGTAAATGAACTTAATGCACAACCATCAATATAAACATGATGACTAGGTCCTAAAATAAATATACGTTTAATTTTTTTCCCTAATGGATTATGAAGTAAATATTCTAGTAATGTTCTATAAGATGAACCTGCTGTAAATCCAGAAAATCTATAACCTGCATGTGGTGTTACAATAGTCCTCCCTGATGGCCATTGACCAGATATTTTACTCCCAGACATTGTCGAATTATTAATATTATCAGATTTTTTATCTAATTTTTTATTACACCTATTATCTAAAGGATCCTCTGCTCGTAATAAATTTTCACTTAATAAATCATCATCTCTTTTAGCTTCAGCTATGAAACTACGAATCTGTGATTCCAAAACGACTTTTTCTGCTGCATACCAAGATCCAGCCTTTCCAGCTTTACGTACTGATTGTTCAGACATTGTTAAAAAACAAAAAAGAATGAACAGTTTACTAGATAAATGTATATATATTATAACTATAAGATATACAAAACTATATATATTCTACTCTATTATAAACAACCTAAATTAACACAAAAATATTCTTGAAAACTTCGAAATATTAATTAATATAAAAATTTAATAAAGTAAGATATATCTCAAAGGTAGAAAAAAAATAACATAGATGTTCAAGAACCAAAATGTTAATCAACATAACTCTTAAATTTAATTAAATCGACATTACTCAGGGTTTATCCGAAAATAGATTAAGTTACGAATAACGATAAGATCTATTAATATTTCCTAATTAATAAACAATAATTAATTGACTTTATAACTATAAATTTTATAAGTATAAACAATTATTAAAAATAAATAACACATATAAAAAATAATTATATAAAATGTTAATTAACATAAAAGAATTACATTTTTTTTTTTATATCATAGTCAAGCAAGGGTGGGCATTGTTTCTATTTCGAAAGGAGCTTAATGTCATTACAGTACATAAATAATCCTAAACTATAAAAGTAGGTTACCTTGACAACAATTATATGACAAAATAAGATAAAAAAAGCCCAGAGACGTAAATATGCCTATAATTAGATTTAAATACGGATCCCATAATTCTTCTATTCATTCGTTAAATTATACGTTATTTCTCTATAGTATAAATAATAATAACAAAACAATAATAAAAACACAACTGCTAAAATAAATAACCAAAAACAAAAATGTGCGAATATATATACAAAATTAAAATGCTAAGTATAAAGTATATCACGGATAACCGGCCCAAATACTTTTCTTAATTTATGAAGCTCATAAACTTCAGGGGCCTTTGGTTTAACACGAGCACTCCTTTCCTTCTTTATTCTTCTTCTTTCTAATACAACCATGTCTTCGGTATCATTATCTTCCTCATCTTCTTCTTCATCAGAATTATCTGATTCAAATTCTCCCGTAGTATCATGTATTCCAAAATCTGCTTTGGAAATCCATGAAGAAGATACACCAGCATTTTTTGCTCTTTGGAGACGATTCTTTCGATCACGATATAATCCTACTTTGACATACCAATCAATTACTTTCTCAATTTCTTCTTTTAAAACATCCAAATTAACATTTGCCTTTTCTTTTCCTAATTGTAAAAGTTCATCTATGTCTAATAATCCTTTTTCTTTTTCTTCTTTTGTATAATTTGAAGGACCATCTCGTAAAAATGCAAAGATGCTATCAATCCAAATAAGTAAACTAGCCATAAATCCATCATCGTGAGAGTAAATATCATGTACAAATCTATACATCGATCCAACATGTCTTTCAACTAATGAAACAAAAACATCTACCATACCACTTTTACCCCCAGTAGCACTTACAGCGCCAACATTTGCGCTAGTTACTTTTTCAATTGTTTGAATCATATCATCCATAAATGCTTGAAAATCACCAACCGAACGAGAGATATTAGCAGATTTATATACTCTAACCAATGGAGCATAAAATGATATAAATATTGATTTCATTAATACCAATGTATTACCATCAGTCATGATCTCCATTAATCTTTCTTTGTCTCTTCGTCTAGTTGTAAGTTTCATATAACGCAACAAAAAACCAAATAATTCAGCAGCTTCTTGATCATATAGCTTTTTCGTAATAGCTTTTTCCAATTCATCATCATCAAGTTGAGTAACCGTTTTAAATGATTTAGCAGCTTCCAAGACTCTGTCTAATCTAAATTTCGTTAAAGGAGGTAATCCTAAAAGATCCGTATTTTGCATTATAGTTATAATTACATATTCATCATTTTTTTTTGCCCTGTCATGCATTTCTTGTCTATCTTTTTTTTCTAAAGTAACAAATCTGTCAATTCTCTCACAAACTGCGTCATCCCTAATCTTTTTTTTCAATTCACTCAATTGTTTTTCTTGTTCATTTATATCATCACTAAACATGAGACCTAAGATACGTTGCAACAGGGACTTTCCTCCAAAGGGCTGCACCATAAAAAGTTCAACTAAGCTTTTCATAACCATCATAGGATTAGAAACAAGCAAAATATTTTTAATTACTGCGTATGGTAAAAGTTTATGAATATGCTTTGTATGAGCAAAGAGTTCAGCAGAATAATCGGAGCCTACAAATACATGATATAAAGTAGCTGCAAGTTCTACACACATCCATTCAATAAGTTTATGATAACGTTCTGGTAACTCTTTTGGAGTATTATACTTTTTAATTTCATCAAAAAGCTTTAGTAATCCATCATCACTTACAAGTTCATCACGAAATTCTCCAATATACTTATTTAAATCTGTTGCTCTTGCCTCAGCAGCCTTATAAAATTCCTTACTTTCATGTTCTCTAATCAAATCAGCTCTTCTCCTTCGTTTTACATCCTTTGCAGACTCTGAATCTAATTCCGGTAAAGGATGAAGATAGATAAAATCAAACCAGGCAGATGACTTAGTTAAATCCTTACGTTTATTAATATTCTGTACAAATGAGCGAAGAGCTAATCGTTGACCCTCGCGCCACAATTGAACACGGCTACCATCATTAGAAACCTTGGTACCACCTGTAATTGTATTTTTGGCAACAGTATAAAAATTTGTAGTTAATGATGAAGAAGTTTGCTCTTTATCAAAATAAGAAGTTGTGTCATAAGTATCAACTTCATCATCGAAACTGGCAAAGCTTTCTTTATCGGAAGAGGCATCATTTTCTTTAATTGAAGATGCACCATCTAATGTATAACTTGCAAGAGAATCAGTTTCTTCATTTTTTAAATCACTCTTTGTCGTGGCTTTTTTTGGATTATGAGCTATTGATAAATTTGATTTACCATAAATTTTATGTGGTAATCTGGGTACTGTACATCTACCGGCAAATTCATGCTCCAACTTTTCATGTAAATTTTTAAAATCACCATACCTTCTAACAACATAAGTATCATTTTCACCATCTGAAACACTCAAAATAAATTGAGCATGTTTTTTAGAAGACATAAACATTTTTCTTTTAATAGTAACCATTTGTACACCTACAACATCTACTGTAGTTTTTGGCATATCTTTTTTAATTGAATCAGATTCAATTGAAGAAGGTGTAGATGGAGTTGAACTAGTTGAATCATTTGTTTGAGAAGAAATTAAAGTTAATTTTGCTTTTTTAAGTTTCTGGAATTCTAATTCATGATCAATATTATCACCTTTTATTCTTACTCCTGAATCCATTGCAAATTCAACCATTTTATCGAACATATAACCCATTCGTTTACGTTTTGTAGTTTCCTCTCTATCATCTGAGGAAGATATATCGGCACTATTAAAACTTTCAACGAAAAGTTGTACTTTCTCACCCCAAAATTCTTCTTCATGTTGTCTATCAAAGAACGGAAAGGGCCTAATAAATTGTTTGAAAATATAAGTTAAAAGAGGATATTCATAAGTGTCTGGCTTCAATTCAGGTTCATTTTTTTTTCTTTTTCCACCTCTTTCTCCAAATGGATATCCCAAGTGGGAAAGTGAATTTGGCTGTGTTAATTCATTCATTTCTTTTTCAACTTGCAATTTTAACAGCTCTCTTTTTAAATAGTAGGCTTGAACACCAGTTAAAAACTTAGAAGAAGACTTTTCTCCACCTAAACTGGTTTTTGAAATTGCCACTGATAGTTCGTGCGCACTATCATTGTCCGACATGTTTCCTAAGTTATCAAAATTTTTATGAATTTTTTAAAAGTAAAAAAAATTAAAGTATTTGTTAAAAATGTTTAGGTTTTCCTATATTTAAAATCAATCAAGGGTTCTAAAATACCGAGTACTTAAAAATGTCCCCGATTTATAATTTCAGTACCTTTTTATACAATATGTAATTCTATAATCCTATGTTAATAGATGTTCCTTCCAAAATTATTCTATTAAACTAATTAAAATATAAGTTATTTAATCTTTTATATTTTTTAGCTTTTCCTTTAACTCCCAATTACAGTTCACTATATATAAAAAAAGAAAACGACAAAAAACCCAAAAACTATAAAATTTAAAAAAACACTAAAAACTTGTTAGTAAAAATTAAAAAAAAAAAAAAAAAAAAAAAAATTTGTTAAAAAAAAAAAAAAAAAAAAAAAAAAAAATAAAAAATAAAAAATTAAAAAACTGAAAAACCTTACAATTTAGGATTTATATTTATTATTCTTTTTTTATAATTGTTTTTAATTCCAAAAAAAAAAAAATAACACCTAGATTAGGATTACGTATGTCAAAAAAAAAAAAATAGGCGGTTCAATAGATTCGGCAAAATGATTCCCAGATAGGGTAAATTTCCAAATAGGAAATTGTGACTAGATACATTTTTTGTCTGTGTTCGATCCCAGGTTAGGAATAGAATTATTAGTTCTTTAAATAATATTTTTACTATTTATTCCCAAGTTCGATTCCGGAATGAAGGGTTATTTAATTTAGTTTTATTTTTATATTATATTCCTATATAGATAACAATTAACTTTTAGTACACTCCAACAAAAAAAAGCAAGAAAAAAAAGTATCATAAAACAAGAAGTTTCAGAGAACAAAAATATCAGACAAAAATATCAAAAAATAAATTATCAACAAAGAGTCAAAAGTAGTAAACTGGAAAAGAATAACAAACAAATTAAAAGCCAAAAAAAGACGAAAGTGGAAAGTAAACAGAAAATTAATCATAGTTGTAGTACGTGTAGTATGTATCTTTAGTCCATCTCTACGTAATTTTGAATCATAATGTAGTAGTAAAATATTAAAATATAATAAATACACAACTTTATAAATTAAAGTGTAGCACAAAAATTAACGTCTTTGTGTCTTTCCAATACCTCTCTTGCCAGAAAATAAATGCCTTGCAAGACTGACAGTTTCATGACGATCAGCTTCACCAGCACGAGCCATGCGATTTCTCTCACGTTGTTGTAATTTAGCAAGTTTTAAAGCTTTAGAACGCATAGAAGGTTTAATTCCGTCTTCTAATCTATTAGAAAGAGGAGCTCTAGACCTTGAAGCTGAACGACCTTCTCCTGCTGTCTCAGCCATTACCACATCAGCACCAGAAGAAAATGATCTCATTCCCTCTTCCTTACGTGTTCTAGATCGTGATCTAGCTCTTTCAGATATAGATGAAGAATCTGCACCAATATTTGAAAATGATTCTTCCAATTCAGATAAGGATTTGAGTTGTTTTTTACGTGGAATAAGTGATTGATTCTTTTTAAGAGATTTCTTAGATCTGGAGGCATTTAAAATCATTTTCTTTTTATTTCGAATCCATTCTGCTTTAATACGAATGTCCTCAATCTCATCATCTTCAATTTCTTCTTCTGAATCATAAAAACCTTCTTGCTCTAATTTTTCTTCTTCTTCTTCTAAAGCTTTAAGTTTTTGTGAAATTTCAGGATCAATAAAATCATAAACATTACGACCATCAAGTAACTCTGGAACAATATCCTTCTTCCATTCTTCATCTTCTAATAAATATTTATCTTTTAAGTTAACATTAAATACACCTGGACCACCATTCATTTCTTCTATATCACGAGCTAGTAAAGGTTTATTTGCATCATTTTTATTATATTTACCTAACCTTTCAATTGCACCATCTGGAATGAAAGGTTCTCTTATTATATCGTCACGAGGAACTGGTTCAGAAAGATGAATTTTATTTAATACATTATTAACTCTATTACCACGAAGTTTTTGTTCAATTCTTGCAGAAAGCAATTTATCACAAGCTCTATTACGAACTTCCGAGATACCATCTTGCGTTTGACATGATAATTGCATTATTTCCACATCAGGTGAATCAGATAAAGTTTTTATTAATGCAGTACGTTCTGCATCTAAATCTTCAAGTTTCATAATATCAGTTTTGTTAATAACAACTAAAACGGATTTATTTGAAAATAATGGTTTAATTGAATGGAAAAGATGTACTTGAGCTTCAATTGAAAATCCACATTGTTCTGATAAATCCATAAAATATAAAACACAAGATCTAATATGAGCAATTGCATATATTGATTGCATTTCAATTGTATTCATTTCCTCAGTTGGGTGATCTAATATACCAGGTGTATCGATTGCTTGGAATCTTAAATATTTATAATCGAAATGTCCTACAAATAAAGATTTTGTTGTAAAAGCATATGGTTGTACATCAACTTCAGCTCTTGTTATTGCTCTTAAAAATGAAGATTTACCAACATTTGGATATCCACAAATAATAAGTGTTCTAGTATTTGGATCAATAGCAGGAAGACGACCAAGATGTTGTCTAACTTGTTCTAAATAAACTAATGGATCTTTAAGTCTTTTAACAATTGTTGCCATTCTACCAAGAGCTGCTCTTTTAAGTTGTTTACATTGAAATAAACTTTGTCCATATTTTAATAATCTAACATAATCTCTTGATACTTGTTCGATTAAATTTTTTGATGTTGCTAATTGAGATAAGGCAATTTTATAATGATTTTTTTCATATAATGTATGCATTAAATCTCTATGAAATGGGTGGATATCATCTAATCTTGGGAATGAATCGACTATTTCTTGTAATTTTTCTGAAAATCCATCTGCTGTAAATCGTACTTTTCTCATATAAAATGCTCTAATACGGGGAATTTTAAATCCTGGTCTGACCACTGTAGGAGTCTTTCTTTGTGTTCTATTAAGAACCACATCAAGGAATCTATTTGTTAGTATTTGTTTAATTATTTTAATTTTATTTTAACTTATTTTTATTAATAATAAAAAAAAAAAAAAAAAGAAAACTTACTCATTAGCCGTAGGAACTGGCGCAATGTCCTTCCAAGTAACCTTCATTATGTTTTTTTAATTTAAATATTGTAAAAATATAAAAATTCCCTTTCTGCTTATTATTTTAATAATAAATAAGTGAGTAAATAAATGCTATCTTCCACTTTTAAACAGTTTTAATAAACTGTAATTTACAAGTAAACAAAAAAAAAAAAAATTTATTCAATAATTACAAAAACCTTTAATTTAATTTATTATAGAGGTTTAAAAAAATTTACAAACCCTAACTTGTCGAAAATTTATTTTGTTATGTAATAATTGTGTTATTTTATATAATATAAAATTATTATATTTACGTGTTTTTACGTAAATAAGTATAGTGGTTTTTTAAATGGCGAAAAGTTAATTAATTTTACTACAGCTGATTGAAAAAGCTACATTTAGATATCCACTCTATGTGATTTTTTTATTTATTAAATTTATTTAGAAATTAATATGGTGAAATTTAGTAAAGAGTAAGTTTTGCGAAAAACTAAAGGAGGTTGTATATATACATATTGAGGTATAATTTTAAATTGTATTTGAATACACGACAAACATAAAATCAGATGTAGACAATAGCGTAACATTCCTAAAATATGTTATAATGTACAAAAATTATATTGTAATTTATTAAAATTATCTTGGAGTTTATAAAAATTATATTATAATGTATAAAATTATATTGAAATTTATTAAAATTATTTCGGAATCTATAAATACATATTGAGTGTATACATTTGAAGATGAAAGAATGTAAATAAACTTTTCATGTGCAATAATATGAATACTATATATTTATTGAATTATTGATTAGCTGTATTTATAATTTTAAAATAAAAATACACACTGTATGTATAAATATTGGAAATTAAAGTGTTACGTATGAATAAATATTGAAAATATAAGCTTTACCTACCTATACAATCTAATTTTCTGAATATATAATTGAGAAAAAAATTTAGTTTTTATATACATAACTACTAAAAAGTATGCATTTTTAAGTACAGCTATTGTCAATTTATATATTTTTATGTGTAAATATAAACCATAATTATAAAATGTGTATACAATAAACAAGATATATATAAATAAAAAATCATGCTGATTTTTTCTTTCTGTTTTTCAAGCAAAGTATAGAGAATAAAATGAAAAAAAGTGATAAGGAAATTTTTTATTATTAGAACTTGTATAATACTTTTAGAAATAATTTAAAAAAGTTAAAAACACGCTTAAATAAATAAAGCTGCAAAGAGATGAGATTTTTCGCTTTGGGCTTGGCATAGAGAAAAAAGATATTAATTAACTTTTACAATACAGATTTAGACAAACCAGACATTTTGAAAACAGAAACATTTTAGTAAATTTTATGTTTTCTTATAAGCTAGAAGTAGTTTTAAGCAAATTTAATTTTGGCTATTTATTTTATTTTATTTTTGTGGTTTAAAGTTTTACATATTTTTAATACATGACAATTTTTTCTATCTCAAGTAATTTCATTCATTTAATTTTTTTTAAATATTACATACAAATCTAGTAAATTGAATATTCAATTTTAAATTCATTTTTGTATAAAATAGTTTTTCAACACAAAAATCAAAATAAATTCACAAAAATAAAACTTTTAACTAATTTACGAATATATAAGAAACTAACAAAAGTTGAAATTTTTTTCTTTTAAATTAAAATCAAGTTGTTTTAAAATATTGTTAAAAACGATAATTAGTTAATAAGGCTGATAATACAAATACATAGTTCTAGTAATTAATTTAAAGCACTTTAGTTGATCAACTAGAGAGATTACTTGAGATAAAGTTATGAAAAGTAACCAAGTAAATAATCAATATGATTAGCATGACAAATAAATATAATAAATATAATAAATATAATAAATATAATAAATATAATAAATATAATAAATATAATAAATATAATAAATATAATAAATAACAAATACAAACTTAAGGTATATATAAATACTCTCACCGATAAAATTCGTATAGATAATAAATATGCACTTAGAATAAAATAAGTATATCTATATCGTAAAACCTTGTGATTTAATTAGTGGAAATTAAAATATATTAACAAAACTATCAATTCATTCAAATGTATAAGATGCGAGTAGTTTGTTTACAAAGCAATATAATATAAAAATATGCTTATTATATACGCTTATTATATAAAGCATCTAACTCTCTTAACTCCAAATGTAAACAAAAGAGAAAATAATAAACATAAAAGATAGTATTATTGAAAATATTTACTTAAACTTTTATGCTCATAAATCTTCTTAAAAGAAGTGAAAAGAAACTAGAAATTTTAAATTATATAAAAAAAAAGTGCTGGAAATAAATTATTATTTTTATAAAAATACTAGCAAAGTTTTAATCATCAAGGCCCTGAAATTCATAAACTGCTCATGTATAAATCTTTTTGGATATAAATACAGCCTATCTTTTCCATAATTGAAGAAAATTCTTCACACGCAGTTTCAATTTGACTTAGTATATAATTTAAACTTTACTATTTTCTATATACCAAAATGACTGAATTTTATAATTTTTTATTTACTAACCCTTTGCAAGGATACATCGCATATAATAATAATGTCTACAACAATAACTATTACAATAATGTCTATGACCCAGCCAAATTTGAATGTATTTAAAATTAATATTATCCTTAGAACTAATATTTCACTTAAAACTACGGTTATATTATTATAATAACAATAATATTGCATATAATTCGTACACTGAAGATTATCACTGCAACAATACTTGCTGCTGTTGTGAATGCAACTCAGCTAATCAAGACTTTGAAATTTGGGTAGCAAATTTTTTAAAAAAAATAATAATTAAAGATTTTAATACACTAAAAGAAGTTGAAATTCTGGGAATTATAAAAATAAAAGTTTCCAAAACTAAAAAAAGGAGATTAATGGATGGAAAAATAAATGATAAATCAATAATATAAGTTCAATAAAAACAGAAAAAATCAAAAATTATAGACTCTAAACTATATAAAATTAAACAGATAGACTTATATGCAAAAACGTCCATGAATTCAATGGGAAATTACAACCCATTGTAATTACTTTTATTATCTTACTATTATTCTATTATTGTATTTTTATTTTTCTTGTTATTATTAGTTTAAGTAATAGTTTTAACATATTTATTTTACAAATCATAAAAAATAATATAATATATAATACAATAAATATCATAATAAATGACACAATAAATATAATATAAGATTCATTAGTTGATATATAATGTACAATAATAGCAATTATAGTAAACTAAAAGACATTGACATAATTTAGACGGAAACCAATTCACATTTAAAAATAAGCGAAAGTAAAAATTGTAGAAATCTAAGCATCCGATTTGACATAGAGAATAAAAGAGTAAATAGTAATAAAA
>JAKTQT010000556.1:0-11975 GCA_030579355.1 Botryozyma nematodophila | reverse complement strand
ATGATTTTTTTTTTTTTTTTATTTTTTTTATTTTTTTAATTTTTTTTTTTTTTTTTTTTTCTTAATTACTATTTTAATAATAAATTGAATATTAATCTTATTTTTATTCGCTTTATTTAATTATTTGGAGATTTATTACTTCTTAATTTATGCACATATTTCTATATTTAAACAGATTTATTTACGAATTTATCTACGTGTTGATGAAGCTACAAATCTGCAAGTAACCTCTTATTTAAATACTAATTATTTGTTTTAGAAGATTTTTGTAAACCAAATTAATCAAATGAGGAACCTCAAAATAATTTAGGCCACAAAAAAGATAATTAATCGTTTATCAAATAGAGAAAATGGATTATAATATTTCTTCTAAGATTAATAATAATATTAGAATTAGTATGTGTTGCTAAGAAAAACCCGTAAAAAGTGTAGTCCACTTTGTCACAGATTAGGGTAAATAATTTCATTTTACTAGTTAAGTTTTAGACAAATTTTATGCAATTTAAACCTCTATTTTATTAGTTTAAATATGATTTATTTTCCTAGACCCAATTTAAATGATTAAAACTGAAATAAAACTCATTTGTTTTTTTTCTCAAAACTTTCCAATAAACATTGCAACAATACATTTTTTTCATCCACTCATAATCAGTATATTTTTTTTTTATTTTATTTTAAACGTAATTCGTAGTATACTAATAAGAATAAAAATATGTTTATCAAATTGAATACATATTTTATCATATAATTTATTAAAATTACAATATACCTCGTAGAACTCAATATTCAAAAAAAACAATACTTGTGTAAAAAAGATAAATTTAAAGAAACGTTTATTTTTTTAACCACTTTTAGGTATAAGTTTCCATGGATACTTACGATCTTCATCACCATGGTATGGTTTCCTTTATTTAGCAAACTTGTATAAATTATTCACTAAAGGAAGCTAAGGTATTTACAACAATGAGTGATATAATATAGGAAGTAGAGTCTAGAAGTAGAGCTAAAAAATACGTAAGAAATTAAGTAGATTAGTAAATATTTAAAGTAAAATTACACATTTGGGAAGCAACTTCAAGAAAACTTTCTTTAGTTAGGAAAAACAGTTCAGTAAAAATATTTGCTAACATTAAAAATATCAAAAAATTTTATGATAAATATTAAACAAGATCAAAATGCCTCCTCCAAAGAAAATTCCCGGATTGGAAAAAACTGATAATGGACTTAAACAAACTTCATTCTCTAATATGATGTTAATTAATCAAAAAAATTATTCAGCTGAATATCTTAAACATGACGAACAAGTTAGGATATTTAGAAATTTGAATGAAGATAGTAGAGCAATTAAAAAAAGAAAATTAGAGTTAGAAAGTATTTCTAAAAAAAACCATCCATCTTCTGAATCAGGGAATGGAAATGTAAAACTTGAAGATGGTGAAGTAGATAACGATATTGAAAATGAAGAAGGAATATTAGGTCAGGAAAAAGATGGTTTACCTCCTCTAAATTTGCATTATTCGAGACCAACTCCTGATAAGATTATTATTATTCATGTAGGTTCAAGATATACTCGTGTTGGTCTTAGTTCAGATTGTACACCAAAAGTTGTTCCAACAGCTATAGCTCATAGAATTAATGACAATTCTTTTGAACCTGTACTTGGTGAATCTGGTTTAGGATTAGCTTCTCCTAAAGATGCTTTATATCCTAATAGAGTTTCATCATCTTCCAGCTTGTTTTCTACAAGCCCGTCCGATTCGAGTGGCTCATCATCTAGAAATTATCCCATGTTTAATGAAGGTGGTACGAACGTATTGGGAGACAATAGAGTAGATTTAGGATCTGAGTTTATGTATGCAAGAAAAACTGTTACAAAAGATTTTAAAGAAAGAATGAAATTTTATAAACGAAGAATATTACCGAATTCAAGAGATTTAGTTTGCACATTTAATAAAAGATCAAGTAAACCCGAAATAATATCAGAAAATGACGAAATACTGAAGGACGAATGGACAAATATTCCTGAAAATCCACCAAAATATATTTTAGGTGATGCTGCACTAAAAATACCGAATGATTCCAAGCCACGTTATCATGTGAAGTGGCCAATAATGCATGGAACAATAAATGAAACTCCAGGAGAGTATGACTCAATACAGGAAATATTAGGTGATCTATGTTTAATATTACAGAATGTAGTTGAAAATGAATTAAATATCCCTTTTAACAAATTAGATAAATATTCATGTGTTTTAATAATACCTGATTTATACGAGAAATCATATGTTAAATATTTACTTGATATATTATTTAAACAATTACGAATAAGTCAAGTTTCAATTATACAGGAATCAATAGCAGCTTCATTTGCTGCTGGACTTTCATCAGTATGTATTGTGGATGTTGGTGCGCAAACCACTAAAATTTCTTGCGTAGAAGAGGGAATGGTTAACCCAGATTCACGCATAAATATTAAAATAGGAGGAGATGATATCACAGTGGCCTTTACAAAATTACTTTTAGCCTTAAATTTTCCTTATACAGGTATCGATCTTCGTACATGTTCTGATTTTACATTAGCTGATAATCTAAAAAAATCTAGAGTAACATTTGATGATGGCAGCATATCTGTACAAAGTTATGACTTCCTATTAAGAAAACATAATAAACCTACTGAAAAGTATACATTTAGAGTATATGATGAAGTAATGTTAGCGCCATTAGGATTATTTTATCCTGAACTATTTGAATATTCTGGGAAAATGAAATATACAAATACGTTAATTGAACCTTCAAAAAATATTTATGACTTTTTATATGATGATCCAACCTCTGAGGCAATGATGACTGTTTTTCACAATGATTATTGTATTGCGCAATCTTCTATTCTTCAAAAATTTTCTGATGAACAAGAGAGTGGCAATGATAATAGTAATAAAAATGGGAAGCTGGCTAATGGGAAAAGTTCATCAGTTGATGTTGTAGGTAAAAAAATTGAAAATGGAGATATTGAAAATAACGGAAGTATAAACAATGCCAATAGTAATACATCTTCAACGTTTATGAGTATTAATCATCAAAGATGGAAAAAACTTGATCGAAAGGCCTGTCCAGTTGCAGCCTTAGATCATGCGATAATCGAATCAATACAACAAACTACACATAATGATAACGTTAGAACAAAAAAATTATATGAAAATTTACTGGTAATTGGGGGTGGAGTAGCACTTATTCCTGGATTCTCAACAATATTAGAAGATAGAATAGGAATGTGGACAACTGCTACATTAGAAGAAAGTGGACTAGGTGACGTATCAGGATTAACAAATACATTAACAAATGCGCTAACGATTATGCCTTCGCCAAGAGGTATAGATCCTACAATATTAACATGGACAGGTGGTTGTGTTTTTTCTAAACTTACAATTTTAAATGAAACTTGGATTTCATCTCAGGACTGGGATATATTTGGAACTCGATGTTTGCAGTACAAGTGTTTGTTTGTCTACTAATGTTTTTTATAAGATAATATATTAAAAGTAGGATCACTGTACTATATTGCACCGCAAAGTTTCACTAAACCACTAATACTAAAATAACCTAAAATAACAATAACGTAATAAAACATATATTACTTTAATATAAAACAATTAATAAAATGAAATAAAATACAAAATAAACATTCGTCTATAGGGTCAATTTAAACAAGCTAGAAAAATAAATCCGCTATGATTTCTAATTTCGTAAAACATTATGCAAGGTCATAAGTCTTAACATGTATTTTATTATTTTAAATGGCTTTTTTTAATTTTTTTAAATAATTTAAAATAATTTTTATAATGATCTTAAATTTTCATACATTTTAATGCATTTAAAATATAAATTTTTAATGTTTTTTGTCTTCTTAATGTCACCCAGTTACAATTAGGGAATATCGATTAATTAGTAAATATAAACCCTATTCCCATACAAATAGCTTAAAACACACCTCAAAAAGTGAAAATTTCAAACATGACCAAAAGAAAAGATAAAAAGTAAAGTTTAAAGATACCTTCTGGAACTGAAATGGGATAAAAACTTTCTTTATTTTAATCTTTTCTACTTAAACGTGTATTTGTGTGTAATTTTTATTTTTTCGTGATTTTTCCCAATTTTTTTTTTACTATTTGTATTTTCACCTTTGAAAACTAACAAACTCAAAGTTTGCAACTAGAGTGAATTTTAAAATTTAAATTATAGCTAGATTTATTTCAGGATAATTATATCACAAAAGTCCTAGATTATTACACGCTTATTTGTATTGTTTGAGTTTTTTTCTTTATTAAAAGTTTTCCTTCCCATCTAAAGTTTATTTGCGTTATTTACAACATTTATTCTTGGGTGATGAAAAGTGTTTTTTATTTATAACAAAAGCAAATGTCTAGCATAAGTAATGGAAATGGATACGGTACTGGACACGGGACTGGAAACGGAGTAGATAATATTTCTGGATATGGTTCTGGAAACGGCTCTGAAAGTGGGATTAGAACTGGACATAGATCCAGCCATGGTGTTGGGTCTGGGAATAATAATGTTAAACAAACTTCATTAACTGGTGGCTTTCCTAAAAGACCACGGGGCTCATCATCGCCGGTAACGTCGAATAATAGATTTTCTCAACCAATTAGTCCAAACTTAAATGCGCATGAAATGTCTAGACACATTTCACTAAATTCTCTATCCAGCCACAAAAACAAAACTGAGAGTTTATTGTATTCTTCAGATAGATCATCATCATCATCGTTGGCTTATTCTACTAATAATCGTCAGGCTTTGCCTCCAGAACATATTTTAAAAAGTATAAATACAGTTAGCGCTAACTCCAACTCTGTAAAGAAACCACCCCCAGCTTTATCTCCACTAGAATGTCCTCCAAAATTATCGAATCAAATTCCTTCGTTACATTCTAGTATAGGCAGACACAGATCTACTCCCACATTATCACTTTCATCAGTTCCAATAACACCCTTGTCAGCTAAACCATATCCATCTCGTTTCGCAGAAACCCCTAAAACTGAACCTTCATCATCATCTTCTTCTGCTACAAATTCGCCTGTCATTTATCAAAAAAATGAAAATTCTTCTCAACAATTAAATCCCAATAGTCCTTTTTTTGCTCTTCCTCCTCCTTCACAGCACCGTAGTTCGATATCGACAAATTTTAGTGAGAATGAAAACGACACTATTCCTGATGACTCCGTAATTTCCTATTCCCCTTCTTCAGATATTTACGCTACAGCCTCACATCAACAAGACCAACTATCAGATCTTTTATCAAAATTTGAATTAGATCAAAAAAATCAAAAAAATTCTGCTTTTAATTCTAATGCTACGCCAAAAAATACAAAAAACGCCACGCCAGATCAACTTAACATTTCACCCATATCTTTATCAAGTACACAACAAAAATCTCATGTACATACTAATTCAACTTCACTCAGGAAAAAACCATTTACTACTAAATCTTGGAATAAATCGAAAGTAGACTTAGATTTTTCTTTAGGAGCCTCAAAAAAACTTCATTTAAATAAACCTTTATCTGGTTTCCCAGCAAATATTCGAAAGCGCTCTTCAACTTCTGCTTATTCACCTGCATCTTTTCTTTCTCATAAATCCTCTTATAGTCCGAATTCTCCTAACGGGAATACTTTCTTTAATGACTCAAATACACAGATTAATTACAAAAAAGATAATACTTTTTTCTCGAAAAATATGTCAAAACAGAGATCTGATACTAGTTTGAATAAATTACAATTCAAATTTATAAATAGTACAAAAAATCAGTATACAAATAATGACTCTTCTATAAACAACGATTCTAATGATAATTATACCAGCAATAATAAAAATGATAGCATTGATAACAATAACGAAAGCAACATTAAAAATGTTTTTTCAGGTTTACGTTACAACACATCAAGCGCGTCAAATACTTCAAAAGACTCAAATTTAAAAATGAAAATGCGAAATGTTAATCTGACTCCTCTTAGCATTCCTAAATCAAATACTTTTACTAATACTTTTTCTTCGAATACCTCAGAGGAGGAAATTATCTCTGGTGAGTCTCCAACTTGGGCTTTAGGAGCTATGTTACAGTCGTTAGAAGACTTATCCACTCCTCCAGAGTTATTAATAGAACATGCAAACGATATTGTTACTTTATTTCGTTTACACTCAAATTTAAGGAAGGATTTACAAATGTCAATGTTTGTTTATCGAATACAAACACTCCTTCTGAGTAAATTTTCTAATGTCATTGCTGCTGGATACAGAGTTGCTCGATATACAATTACTGATATAGAAAGTTTGCGTTTTTTTTTAGATATTCATATAGATTACTTAGTTATTCACTCTTTGACCAAAGAAGCAAAATATAAGGCTGAACGTGAACAAGCTATTAAATTTATAAGAGCCTTTTTTTCTGTGAAAGATGGTGTAAAACATATTTCGCAAGGAATGATCCGTACAATTATTTCTGTTGCTGAACATATTGATGATAAACTACGTTATATAGCCATAGAAACTTTAGCAGAGCTAGCCATTCTTGCCCCAGAGCAGGCAGCAGCTGCTGATGTTTATAAAACATTACTTGAAACCATAGTTGATGGCCCATATGAATTATCGGACACACTTGTTTTCACGATAACCTATATACTGAACAAGCCAAACTCTAGGAAATTTTTAAAACCAGATAGTGATATTGAATTTTTATTTTTACCTTTCACAGAAATTTCGGTTTCAAATACTAAAGGTGGAGGTCATATCAACTCGGAGAAAGTTCATTCTTGTGCCAGAGTAATATTAGCTCTTCTTAAGTCTTGGTCAGGTCTTTTTGCTCTATGTACATATAATTTTCGTCCTATTAAATCGTTAGTGAGCTGCTTATTAGATTCTGTACCTTTCTTAAGAGATACCATTTTGGACATTTTATTTGACGTATTAGGCTTGCAAATTGCTTCTTGGTCTTCTCAAATTAAATATTCTAAAGCAAGTTCTTTAACAAAACCTTATTATGATAAATTTGATATTGACGATACTACAGAAAATCAAAACGATGGATATTCAGACGGTCTTTACGCTAGTCAATCAACTATTAAAACATCCAACCCATTACAAACACCTGTTTTACAAAATCAAAATGGATACAATATAAATAATAAATCAAATTCTAACAAAGTTAACAATAATTCTAGTGTTTTAGCACCCCCATCATCTCAATCTTTGCTTGATAATCATGATATTTTAAAACATTATCGTGGGCTTATTTTAGCTATCTTAATTGAATGCGATTTAATACCAATTTTATTGAAAATCTTAGAAACTTCAGATGACAAACAAAATATTTCCAGATCTTCTCTTTTAATGGGTGAAATATTTAAGCTAGCTTCCACATCATTGCCTGAGAAATATGCGAAAAAAACACAGCAACTTCCTGAACTATTTAGTTCAGCCGCTGATTTACATTCTGTCAGTAAAAACCGTTTTCAAGCTGCTTCCACTATTTTTAAACTTGATTATGCCGTGAAATCTGTTTATAAGAATTCAATGCCAAAACCAATTCGTAAATATTCCATGAATCAGTCTACCTTTAATTCTAGTTTTTCCTTGTTGAAAAGCGACCAAATAACCAATCCAATAAAAGATGATAATGAATTAACTCGTCCTTTAACGCCTCCTCCTAAACGTCTATCTAATAATTCTACAACAGGAAGCTCTCATTCTCCCGCTCAACCAAGTAAATTATTTTCAATTCAGAATATTGATGACCAATCTTTCAGAAACTTATTAGCAGAAACAAATGTTTTAAACACCAAGAATTATTTAAAATGGAATTGGGAGACGCTAGATGAGCTAATTCAAGGTCCATTAATGAATTCTAAAAGATTTGAAGAAACGATGAAAGCTACAAAATTTTTAAAGCGTTTACTTTCTTTTTATAGGCCTTTTAAGTATAGATTTTCTTCGATAAAGTCAAACAAAATAAATGAAAAATATATTTGGGTTGGGTGCAATCTAATAAATACTTTACTGAAAAGTACCGAAGGGATTAGATATCTTTCGGAAAACAAGCTTATACGTCAAATTGCTGAGTGTTTAGCTCAAATAGATCCGATGTCTGGCATCACATCTTCCGAACCTCTGTTTTCTAAATTAAGATTAGAAACCACTATTTCACATGGATATTTCACTTTTTTGGGGGTATTATCAAGAAATGTAAACGGTTTAGCAATTTTAGAAAGATGGAAGCTTTTCAATATGTTTTATCATATTTCAGAAGTCCCAGAGCGTGAGGATATTATTAAATATTTTATTTCTGAAATGGATTATTTGAATATTTCTCATCCCCGAATAATATTGTCGAAAGTTCTTACAACAGGAACATGTTCTGCTAGGGTTTTTGCAACTCGACAGCTTCAAAAAATTTTTAAATCTTTAATTTTCAAACATGAAGGTTCCAATGCAGCCAATACGACAAAATTACAAAAATGGATTATTCGTGCACTGGTTCAACAGCTTTATGATCCAGATAAGCGTGTTAGTGAGCTATCGGTGCAGATTTTAGACGAAGCTTGTAGCTATGTTCCAGAAAATTTAAAATATATTGCAGAATGCAAGCCTCTACTTGATTATTTAGGTGAATCTGCAGTACCTTTGTTGATTAGATTTTTATTATCTTCAGTTGGATTTGAATATTTGAAGGAATTGAACTTTATTAATCATCAGTTGGAAAATTGGTATAAGAATGGTGTAACTGAATCGTTTGTAAGAAGAACTGAATTGTTACTAGGTGATGCATTATTTGGATTTTCTTTATATTCAAAAGACCATTTTTCTATGTCTGATATAATAATGAATTCATTAAAAGCTACTAAGAGAGCTTCCCAAGGAAGCAGCACTCATGAACACAGAAGATTTGGATCGACGATTAGCACACCAACTAGTGGACTTTTATTTGCCGAGGAGGACTCTTCTCCAAAGAGTATTTCTGACAATGATACATTTATTCTTCCTGTACATTTTTATCGCGAGCTTGTGCGTACTAAAGAAGGCTGTGATATTTTACGCGATCGAGGACACTTTGATGGGTTCGTTTCTTATCTGCGAGAAAATTGGCGTGAAGAAAAGGATAATGAAATAATTGAAAAGGTTAAAGGTTGCTTATGGACCATTGGTTCTGTTGGATCGATTGGCGGAGGCTATATAGGGTATGGGTTTGGATATGAAGAATCGGTATGTCTTCCTGACACTTCGACAGGATGGTGGTTTATTGAGCATAGTAAAGTAGTTAAAGATATTATCGAAGTTGCTAGGTATTCTAAAGTTTGGTCAATTAAAGGAACTGCGTTTTTTACTATTGGACTGCTTGCCAGTACTGCACGAGGAATGGAAGCATTAGAAGACTTTGGTTGGGATACAGCAGATGGTTTAGGAGCAATGAAAGGAATGTGTTTACCCAATAACTTGAAAGATTTTACTGGACCGGGTTCATGGGAATATGTGTCTTATGAGATAAAGTCGCTTGAGGAACAAGAGTCAACGAAAAAGCAAGAAAATTTTCAAAACTCAAGTATAGGCGGATTAAATAGTAATAAGCCTATGAAAGGCACTTCTATAAATATTAAAGAGGATGAGATTGCTAAAAAGATATTGCAATGCTTATCGAATTTATCGAATTATGTATTAGCAAATGATGCATCTAAAGAATTAGTTAAAATTGAAACTCGTCATGAAGCTTATTTTAATAACATTGAAATGTTTGTAGCAGTCATGGATTTACTTGGAAAATATAGGTACCGGCTACCTGTACGAAGGTTTATTTTAGAATTGTTCAATAGTGAAAAGATCTTGCGAAAATTTGCTGGATAATTTGCAGCTTATGACAAGTATTGAAAATTGTTTGCATAAAATTAGTTGGAAAGGAGTTCTTATTTTTATTTATTAAGTTATTTATTTATTTATCTATTTATTCATTTTTTTGTTTTAGGTGTATATTAACAGTATATAGTATAATTTTACAATTAACGATTTTTTAAAATTTTGATTAAATAATACATGTGAATTTATGGTACAGCGAAACAAGAAATAATAATAAAAAAACATTATTTAAAGAGAATTTATTTCTCAAGATGTTTTGTATGATCAAATATAGTTTTTAGCATTGCATTTCCGATCTTGTTTGCCTCTTCAAACCGTGGTTTGAAGTAGTTTTGAATATCTACAAATTTTTTCTTATAGGCTACATAATCCATATTGCTGACTATATCTGCCCAATTTCGAGCACAAAAAGTGAATTCCAAATCATCTGCTCTAAAAGAATGATCTGAAATTCCTGTATTGATTGCATCATCTAAAAGATTTTTATTAAGAAATAAATATTCAGTTACACCTAGCCAAACACGAAATAATGGGGTAGAACAAATCATATGATCGTAAGGAATGATTCCCATTCTACACCAACAGTCTCCCATTGCTAATAAAGAAAGTTGCGAGTTAGGCGTTCTTTCTTTAAAAGGAACTTTCGAAAGAGAAAATTGATCTAGTATTTCATCCGATAATAATAATTTTGCGTGGGAATGAGAATTGGGCTTAGAATTTGGATTAGTTATAGAATCATCATCATCATTTATTTTGAATACTGTTCTACGAGCATGATAAAGACGTTCGCGCAATTTTTCTTTATTTCCTTCTAGCATTAAATTAAAAAGTTGTGTTGTTGAAGCAGCATACTCAACTATTTGCTTATGCGCAGCTGGGTTAGAAATAGCTAAACCAGCATACACATGCCATTTATTTGAATATATTCTAAGAGAAATATTAATCTTAACATTCTCGATTCCGGCAGCATATCTTGATACATACCATGGAAATTGATTATTTGCTTTCCAAGCACCTCCCATACTTAAAAAGGCAGCGTGAGTAGCAGCTTGTGTATCCGCAGTTATTTTATCATGTTCTTTATAAGAAAGAATAACTATTTTTGATTCAAAAGATTTCATAAGATTTTCCACATATTCAAGAGAGTTTTTATTTTTAAAAACTCTATGGGGAATAATTGCAAGTGGTTGACCTTTAGGATCCACCTTTGGGCCGTGTAATGAATGAACAGAAATAATTTCTGTATCTAAAGGTAAATATTTTTCAAATGTAGCTATTTCAACCTCTTTACATGAAGTTTGGCCTCCAACTATTGCACCAACTTTGGTAGAATTTGCGTATTGTTTTACAATAGTATTAATATTTTCTGCTTCTACAGAATAAATAATAAAGTCAGAAATTCGAGACACCATGTGGCCATTTTCTAAAATTTTTATTTTTGAATCTGAAAATTAGATTAATAATATGAAAATGAAAAAGTCAAAGCAAAATAAAACAAACAAACAAACAAACAAACAAGATGAATAAGTTTTTAAAATTTTAATGACTGTAAATCATATAGATCACATATGAAAAACAAAACGGTGTTTCTAAAATAGATACCTTTAAATTCATCCAACAAAGTTTTATAATTTTCCTCTCTATCACAGGCATATACACTTGTCACCCAAATTAAAAAAACAAATTAATCTCTAGTAAGTTAATGAATTTAAAGATAGACCAGCCATGAAAAAAAGTCAAAGTATAACACAAAGTCCTTTAAAAATAAACTATAATATGAGGAAAATAATTATTATTAAATGCTCCAATATTATAATAAAAAACAAATAATAACAAACATATAGTAAAAAAATGTTTCTGCATACGTGTTTCCTGAATCACTCAGTCGTTTGGCGTATAATCTTCCCATGTCACCCATCCCAATGATTCCAATGATAGAATTTTCATCTTTCTTTGATATAGATGTCATTTTGGTCAAAGTATCAGCCACAATATTTACTCTAATATTTTTATTTACTTATTTTTAATAAATTTTAACTATTTTGAGCTTTCTTTTGTTT
>JAKTQT010000545.1:2058-13421 GCA_030579355.1 Botryozyma nematodophila | reverse complement strand
CAACGGACCGTCCGGACGGTCTTCGGACCGTCTGATTTCTTAGCCGTCTTTTTGGACCATCGGTCTTTTTGGACCGCTCTTTTTAACCGCGCGGTCTTTTTGGACCGTCTGATTTACCCGGTCGGTCTTTTTGGACCGTCTGAATTACCCTGGCGGTCTTTTTGGACCGTCTGATTTTTTATACGGTCTTTTTGGACCGCTAAAAAAGACCGCTGATATACTCATTATGTAAGTATGTATTTAAGCGTATTAAGATGTAATATTTACTTGCAACTATGTTTGTATTTATTTTTTACTTGTAATTTGTATATTGAAAAAAAATACATAATACAATATCTATTACACAATAAAGAGAAACAAATAAATCTATCATAAAACAATGTAATATATTATAAAATATTTTACCATAAAATAGCTCATCATACTGTAGTCTAATATAGAATAACATATTATAACATAATATAGTATAATAACAGAAAATCACATAACATAATATAAATTTAGCTTAATATTTAGTAATTACAAGCCGACAACTATCTAATGAACTATGTATTTGTTTCTAGTAATCTTTTTAAACCACTATATTTACCCTGGCGGTCCAAAAAGACCACTTGATTTACCCTGGCGGTCCAAAAAGACCGCTTGATTTACCCTGGCGGTCCAAAAGGACGGCCAGCTTCTAATACCCAGTCTTTTTGGACCGTCAAAGTTACCCGGTCGGTCCAAAAAGACCAAAGAAAACTGTTGTTATGGGAAAAAGACCGTCCGTTTGCCCAGCTCTAGCAAAGAATATACCATAGTAATAATATGGTTGTACAAATATATTATTTAACTTATAGTAGATTTATTATTAATAAAGATCAATACTAATTATACATGGTTAGTTTCGAACCATCCCCCATGATCAATTAAATAAAATTAAAAACCATTATTGGTAAAAAAACTTTATTTCTATCAATACTATTTAATGCGTTCAAAAATATTACTCTTAAATTATTCTATCATTGAAATCTATCTATCAGAGCATATTAAAAAAACTATTAATCTATTGTATATTCCTAGAATACGAGCTATTAATATTTAAAAATATATTCTATTTTAAAAAAACGTATGATTTTAAATTTCAAAAATGTAGAAAAAAAAAATGAAAATCATGTATGAAAATACATAATTAAATAAATAAATACATATATATATATATACATATATATACTCATATATATCTATATAATAATGTCAGATAAAAGTAGTAAAAAATTAATCTTAAATTCTAATGTTGTATTTAAAAATTTAAGCTTGATGTCCAGATTCTATTGCAACCTTTTGACGAACGCTATCGAGTTTTGAATTTTCCCAGTCAGCATATTTACCATTGATAACGTCTTTTCTAGACCATTTATGTTCAGTAGAAAGACCCATAGAATAAAGATAGTTGAGAGCATCATCCCATTCAGCATCTTTTCTTGATTCATTCCATTTAAGTTCTTCACCCATTATATCAATAATAGTTGGGAGAGCTTCTAAAGCAGCTTGTGAGTTAAGGAAGGAAAGTCTTGTACGTCTACCAATTACATCAGTTGCTTTGCGAGCAAGTTCGTTTCTGACAACATATCTAACTTCGCCATCAACATAAGGGAATTCTTGTGTAAGGCGAATACCCTTTGCAGGCCAACGACGACCAGTAGGGGAACATAAGTCAGCAACTTCAAAACATCTATCACCATAATTGCTTGCTAAAGATTTAGCAACTTCTGGATCAAGACCGGTAAGTTGTGCAAGATCGATATGCATTAATGGATGCCATTCAGTTGCACCAACTACTTTAATTGATTCTGATTTGCAAGTTAAAGCATTTGAACGAACTGTAGGATCTAATTTATTGCCCATAATTTCTATAGCTTTATCTACAGTTTCACGAGCCATTTCTCTGTAAGTTGTCCATTTACCACCAGCAATAGTAATTAAGTTTGAAGGAGAAACAGTAATTAAATGATTTCTAACTAAGGATTCAGTATTCTTAGCATTTGGATCTTTAACAAGTGGACGGATACCTTCCCAAGCAGCTAACACATCATCTTCCGATAAGGAAACTTTTGAAGAATCAATATATTTTGAAACTTCTTTCAAAACAAATTGAATATCTTTAGTTGATGGTATTGGGTTATTTTCAATTTTACATGGACTATCAGTTGTACCTACAACAGTTTTACCTTGCCAAGGTAAAAAGAAAATTACTCTACCATCAGAAGTATTTGGATCTAAAAGACCTAATTTGTCAGGACAAAAATATTCTGGAAGTACAACATGGACACCAGAAGAAGGAGCAACAATATTACGTGCTTTTAAATCATCTAAATTCCTAATTGAATCAGTGAAAGGACCAGTTGCGTTTATAACAGCCTTTGCATTAATTTGATAAGTATTCTTAGAGTTAGTTGAATCTTTGTCAGTTGCAACTACACCAGAAACTTTATTATTTTGATCTTTTAATAAATTTTCAACTTCAAAATAATTTAAAACAGTTGCACCATGTTCAGCAGCAGTTAAAGCAAGTGAAACATTCATTCTAGAATCATTTTGAGAACCATCATAATAAACTAAAGCAGCTTTTAAATTATCAGCTTTTAAAGTTGGGAAAATACTTTTAGCATAACTAGAAGATATTAAATATGAACCACCAATAGATGATCTACCAGATAATAAATCATACATTTTAGTACCAACATAAAAATATGGAACTTGCCACCATGTATAAACCGGTAACATTATAGGTAAGGCAAATGAAAGATGTGGTGCAATATCTAAAAATGTTTTACGTTCATGTAAAGCCTCACGAACAAGTTTATATTGACCATAGTCAAGATTCCAAATAGCTTTTTCTAAATATCTAACACCTCCATGGACAAGTTTTGTTGACTTTGATGATGTTCCCGAAGAAAAATCAAATCTCTCAAGTAAACAAACATTAAGACCACGAGTTGCGGCATCTAAAGCGATTCCAGATCCGGTTGCTCCACCACCGATAATAACTAAATCAAATTCTTTATCATTATTTTTTAATTTATTAATTTCTTCCTCACGGGAGGGTAATTTTTTAAATGGCCCTGGTATCCGTTTTCTGTTGTTATTATTCTTATTTGTTTCTTCAGCATATGCAGTTACTATTCCTGAAGAAGAAGAAGAATTTTGTAAATATAAAGCCGTACCCAAAGATACTGCACTAACAGCAGAAAGGGAAACAATTGCTTTTCTCCTTAGAAATCTAGAAGCTCCGAACATTGTGTTAAGTAAGAGTATGAATATGAATGTGAATATAAATATGAATATAAATATATGTATGCTATGTATACGCTATAAATATATGTAATATATATTATATATATTTATATATATTTATATATATAAATTTAAATACAAGTATAATATAATTACAAACAGTATGTAAGTATATAAAACCGTCAGTAAATAAATAATAAAATAATAGTCGGTGTTTTGCTGTAATGGTGTTTATTATACCGTGATTTTTAGTATGCAATCAAGGCGTATGTTTCCATAGTGACATAATCATAAATGTTTACTCTTGTATGCATTTATGTATTTTACTTATTTACTGCTATGCAAGGAGAAAAATAAACACACAAACACACAAAATGGGAATCTATGCGCCAAAATAAATACTAAAAATAAAAACAAATGGAAAAACAAAAAAAAAAAAAAGTGAAAAATTCATATAAAATTCAAGTAGCAAATGCATATTATTATGTACATGCATTCCAAAAATTAAATTTTCATTATTAATTCCATATTGGATGAGATTAATTGAAAAATTTGAATGCTATACATTGTAGCACCTATTAAAATTTTCAAATTATACTATTAATATTGCTCAAACAAACACTTTCCGTTGTTATGGTATACTATTAAGTAATTAACATGTGTAAATTACTATGTAAACATTATAAACTAGTTATTTTTTTAAATGAATAAATACAGAAAAGTATTACTAATTAATTAAATTTTAGCATTGCTTATTAATAATACTATTCTAAATACGTATTAATTTAATTTTTATAGGAATTACATAATCAATTTGTAAGACAAAGATGCGAATTTTAGGGTCTTCTAGAAATAAAATTTTCATCCCTTGATTCAATTAATAATAAATTACATAACATACATAGTGATAGCATTTTGTTTTATTTTTTTTATTTTTTTTATTTTTTTTATTTTTATTTTTATTTTTATTTTTATTTTTTATTTCCATCTTGTACAGCTTACTAAGACGTAAATCTTTTTACTAGTCAAAGCTACCCTTCACCCTAAAAAAGAATCACTTTGTAATTCCAAAAATCTTCAGGGTGTATCGAATTCCCACTTTTTTGAAAATAATTCACAATTTTGGAGTAAAAGAAATATAATTTAAAAATTAATTTAGAATTCAGTAATTTCATTTAGAAATTACTATGGCAAATTTACATTGCGAAAATTTAAATTTATATTAGGACAATACTCAGATTAATATGGCAATAATATAGTAAATTTATAGTTATACAGTAATTTATTTAGCAGATACATAGATATATAGTTAATATAGGGTTCAGAAAAAAATATTGCCAATTTATAAGTGTATATATATTTAATAGTATAGTGAAATGTGAACTATAGTAACTCTATTAAAATAATACAAGTAAATGTAAATAAAGAATAAACTATACGCTACAAATAAATAAAGTAAACATTATAGAATAATAAACAAAAACGTAAAACAAAAGTTAAAAACAGTCTCGTAAAATTAATCTGGTAAAAATAATAAATTAAAAAATGAATAATAATAAACGATCATTCTATTCAGTCTCATCAGGTTCGAGCCATCCAACAGCACGAGAAACAGCCTTATCCCAGAATTTGTGCATTGCTTCACGCTCTTCAGGTGTAGTCTTAGCTGTGAAAACAGTGGTACCTTCAGTGTTAACCTTATCAAGATCATCAATTCCTTTCCAGATACCAACAGCAATACCGGCAGCAATAGCAGCACCAAGAGCAGTTGTTTCACGCATAGCAGGTCTTTCAACTTCCATTCCCAAGATATCAGATTGAATTTGCATACAAACATCTGAATTTGTCATACCACCATCTACACGAAGTTTTTCAAAGGGCTTACCAGAGTCCTTGTGCATAGCTTCTAAGATGGCTTTAACTTGGAAACAAGTTGCCTCGATTGTTGCACGAGCAATGTGTGCTTTTGTAGTATATTGTGTAATACCAAACATGGTACCACGAGCGTCATCACGCCAGTATGGAGCGAAAAGACCAGAGAATGCAGTAACAAATACAACACCAGCAGAATCAGGTACTGATGCAGCTAATTCACCTATTTGTTCAGATGATTCTATCATTTCTAATTTATCTCTAGTCCATTTAATTGCAGATCCAGCAACAGCAATAGAACCTTCTAAAGCATAAACAGGTTTTTGACCTTTTAATTGGAAACCGATTGTTGTCAATAAACCATTTTTAGAAATGACTGGATCATTACCTGTGTTATATAAAATGAAACAACCTGTACCATAAGTAGATTTGGCTAAACCAGGAGTAACGGCCTTTTGTCCTACTAAAGCAGCAGCTTGATCACCTAAACAACCAGCTAAAGGACAACCAGCTAAAAGACCAGTACCTAATCTGCAGTAGATTTCAGATGATGAAACAATTTCAGGTAAAATTAATTTTTCTAAACCGAAAAATTCAATTAAACTTTTATCCCATTTTAAGGTTCTGATATCCATTAACATGGTTCTGCAAGCATTTGTTGGATCAGTAATGTGTCTTCCACCATTTAAACCACCAGATAGTTGATACAATAACCAAGTATCAATTGTACCGAATGCTAATTTTCCACGATCATAAGAAGATTTAACATCTTTATTATTATCTAATAACCAGCGTAATTTAACAGCAGAGAAATAAGTTGAGATAGGTAAACCGCAAATTTCACGAATTTTATCAGCACCTGGTTTAGCAGATAAGGTTGCAACTGTGTTTGCAGTTCTTGTATCACCCCAAACGATTGCATTGCAAATTGGAATACCAGTTTCAGCATCCCAAACAACAGTAGTTTCACGTTGATTTGTGATACCAACAGCTTTGATAGCAAATGCGGGGATATCCATAGTTCTTAATTGTCTTGCAGTGTGATTGATACAATCAATAACAGAGTCTACAATTTCTTGAGGGTCATGTTCAATCCAACCTGGATGAGGATAAATTTGATTAAATTCAATTTGATGTGAAGCAATAGGTTTTCCTTCAGTGTTGAAGGCAATAAACCTTGTTGAGGTTGTACCTTGATCGATGGCACCAATGAGAGTAGGAACAGGCATTTTGAATAGATTTAAAAATAAGTGTTTAGTTTATTTATTTATTTATTTTTTTTTAAAAAAAAAAAATAAATTGTAATAAAAAATTAAATTAATTAAATTTATAATTTAGTTGATAAAATTATTTTTCCGCAACGATTATTTTTTTATCGTTATTTGCAGTTAAATCAAATTTAGCAATTTCAAATAATTAAATAAAGAGTAAAAAGTGTATTCACTGTAATAAATAGACGTTTTCCTCTTTTATTAAAACCTTCTATTATACGTGTAAAAATACTTTTGTTCGTATAATAAATTATAGTAGTAACAAATGTAAAAACAAAAAATATGGATAATTTTTTTTATTTTAAATTCTGGGTTGGAGAAAATGCTTTTATAGTTTAATCCGGGGGAAGGAAAATTTTTACACGGCAACCATATCCCTTTATTTATTAGTAATAACCAATGATCAGCGTAGTTTGATGCGGGGTAGTGTAAATCGGATATTCACGGATAGCGGGGCTATCGTACGTTGATGACTAAGAACACGCTAATGATAAACAAGGCGGACGTTTATTCAATACAAATACTGTTATATTTATCATATTATAAGTAGTATACTACATTATACTATACTGTAAAACAATTTAATTTATTAATTAATATTTATTTCAATAAAGTATTATAAATTTTTTAAAATTACAGTATATTTTATTATATTATATTACTATGCTACAATGTGGGCTGAAATGTCTTCCCCATAGTGGCGAATATCTCGCAAATTAAATCGGATATTTATTCTCCGTTGTTGTCTTGACGACACGTGTTTAGATTCTCATTCCGGCGCATAGTTTCCCATATTGTATATACATAAACAGGAAAATCTTTTTTCTTTGTGTATAATAAGATGGGTTTCTACATAATAAACATTTGAAAAAATTTTCAATTAATAATCAATTACGTGTATATCTCATTTACTATATTATACAGCACTTTTCCCCAGTTTGCGGAGAAAATTTTTTCGGAGATTCTCATCAGGCTTCTGGATTATATATAGCGAGGATATTTTAAGTTTAAAAAATAATTTATTTATTCTAAAATATACAATATACTATACCATATAATATTGTATATAATATATTAATATATTAATATAATTTTATTATTTAGTTTATTCTACTATATTACATTATAATATAATATTTTAATAGTACTATATTACATTTTAATATATACTAATTTAATATAATATAATATAATATAATATAATACTATAATATACTAGTATAATATTATCTTACTATATCAGTCGGTATAAAAATTACCCACTCACGTGATTTTTGTTTACTTTTAATATCTCATCACATTACTAAGCACAACAAAGCAAAAATAAACAAAAACAAAAACAAAAACAAAAGCAAAAACAAATTTTAAAATAAAAATAAAAATATATTATAAAAATATATTATAAAAATAAAATAAAATATAATATACAATAGGAAGATTAAAAATTAAAAAATTAGTTGATTATGACGGATACTCCAACGGGAAACAGCAATAGCTCCGAAGCTTTGCATACAATTGAAGCATTTCGGTTGTCAAGAAGAGACCAAAGATTTGGTAATTTCACACCACAAGCAGATTTAACTGCACCACGTTTTATTCAAATTGAACAAGCAGGACCAGCAGAAATCGATGCAGATGAAATTGCTTCTATGACAACATGGGGTCGTATAAGACATTATTTTAGGGAACCATTTGCAGAATTTTGGGGTGTTTTTATGATTGTTTTAATTGGTGATGGTTCAGTTGCTCAAGTTACTTTATCAAAAGGTAAAGCTGGTGATTATCAATCAATTTCTTGGGGCTGGGGTATGGGTGTTATGCTCGGTGTTTACGTTTCTGGTGGTGTTTCTGGTGGTCATTTAAATCCTGCTGTAACTTTAGCTAATTGTGTTTTCAGACAATTTCCATGGCGTAAATTAATTCCTTATGCAATTGGTCAATTTTTAGGTGGTTTTGTTGGCGCTGCTGTTTTATATGGTAATTATAGATCTGCAATTGATCAATTTGAAGGTCATGGTATACGTTCTGTTGGTGGTCCAACTTCAACTGCTGGTATTTTTTGTACATTCCCACAACTTTTTATGTCAACGACAGGTCAATTCTTTTCTGAAGTTATTTGTGCAGCTTTTCTAATGTTTGTTATTTTCGCTCTTGGTGATGAAGCAAATAATCCTGCTGGTGATAATGGTCCACTTATTTTGTTCTTTGTAATTTTTGCTGCTGGTGCAACTTTAGGTTGGGAAACTGGTTATGCAATGAATTTTGCAAGAGATTTCGGTCCAAGATTGTTTATTTATATGGCTGGTTATGGTCCTGAGGTCTGGACTTATGCTAATTATTGGTTTTGGGTACCAATTATCGCTCCTTTCATTGGTTGTCTTCTAGGTGGGTTCTTATATGATGCCTTCATCTTCACTGGCACAAATAGTCCTATTAACCATGAATGGTGGGATTTAGATAAGATTCTCTTTGGTATCTTCAGATTTAGAAAATTAAAGTCTTCCCTTCCTTTCACCTCAAATTCTTCGAAAGATATAGAACAAAAACCAACTGTAGCACATATCAACTAATTAATTATTTAATTAATAGATTATAAAATATAATCTTTTTCAATTTATTATATACCTTACTTCTTTAACTTTTTATCATATATATATGTATATTCCCTTCTAAGTCATTAATTGTATTTCTATCATATTTATCTTATATATTTAATAATAAAATTCCCTCATATTTTTAAACTGTAAAATAAATGCTTTATTAATTGAAAACACATTCAAATTATAATTCATAACATTTTTTTTAAAATAAGTAATTTAATATATTTTATATAAAATAAATTTAATACATAAAGTGCAAAAAATAATACAGATAAATTATTTCAAAATCAAAAATAAATAAATTTTAAAAACACTATAAGAAATTAACATTTTTTCTCGTTTTGGTATTCTAGTAAAACTCAATAGAATTCATTGTCGCTGCCTTCATCTTCTAAATTTTCATTCAATGGATCAGATGGTTCTTCAGTTTCTGGAACTTCTTTCTTATTCGAGCCGCCTTCCGCATACTCTTCTTTTAGTTTTTCGTATTCTTTTAGCTCCTTTGGTGATACAGAACTGGATAAGTTGGCTGAAGCAGTGTCAAAATCATCCCTGTTTACAATCACTTTAGTATTAATGCAATTTGAACCTAAAACTTGCTCCACTGTATCAGGAATAACTGGATGTCGGGAACGAATTGCATCAGGATTAGTTTGCAGTTCATGATTTAATTGATCTTCAAACCTTGTTGAATTAGAATTCCCTTCTGAAACTGTAACTGGATTATTTTGAATCGTGACTGAAGATGATTGTCCATTCAAATCATTATTGGCTATATTTGAAAACATCGAAGGTGGAATATATCTTTTTCTAATTTCATTTGCAGCTGTCTCAGAATCAACTACCGGAAAAAAGTTTTCGTAACCTGGATACGCAAAGTTTATCTGCTGCGTATTATTGTTGGAACCATAATCGCTGCGTGGAATAGCAAAAATACTTGGGCCTCCATCAACTGTAGCATCAAATGAATTACCAGGTCCTAAAGTTCCTGGAAAACCATGCGAACCAAAATTATTCCCATTAGTACTCTCCATATTGCTGTTAAGAGAATTAACATTATTATGATTTGAAGTTTGAGTATGGGACGAGTTATTTTGCACAGGCTGAAAAAATTGGAACTCTCCAGGAATGATGAAGCTATTATATCTTGAACATAAAGAAGTAAAACTTATGAATTCGTTTTGAAGTAAACTTAATTGCTCTTGAAATCGTAACCTTTCTGCGAGACTTGCTGAAGAGTTATTCAGATTATACAACTTTTGTGTCATATCACGAATATTATCAGTGAAATATTGACTTCGTTCATTATAAAAAGCAATATATTGTAAACGTTCCTCCTCAGTTACTTGAACGTTGCTATTAAGCGCGTAATTCCTTATATTAACGTAATTACCTGCTGGCAAAACAGGAGGAGCCAAATAATTTACATTATTGTTGCTGTTAGAACTTGTATCGACATTATTTGGCTCTACAGCCTCCACATTTGTATCAATGAGTTCGGACTCGTGTGAGTTGGAAGGTATTTGATCACTAGAATTGTTTGTTCCATTAATCGAAAGATTTTCCATTTCTTCAACAGGTAAATCATCCTGATCAGAACCATATGAAACACGTAAAGGAAAAGCCATAATATTTGAACATAAATTTTGATCGTCCTTGAAAGTGTTGAAGTAATTATCCAAACAAAACTCATTAATTTTTTGAGATTTTTTCTCTTCGTTGCCTTCGTTCAAATGACGTCTAACCATTCTGAGCGCTTCTCCAAGAAAATTTGCACCATCAGTAAAATTTAGTCCTTCTTTACGTAACTCTAAATTTTGGGGAGATCCTTTCTCCAATATATCTGAAGAGCCAATTGAAAATGCATCCTCATGAAATGGCTTTGTAATAGAATATTTTGCGTTCTCAAGAATATTTTTGGCATTAGAGAGTGCATCGTTATATTCAGCAATAACTTCTTTAATGTTGTTCGCGACGCGAACCATTGCGTTGGTTAAAGCGTCTGCACAAAGAGCATACAAGTCAGCACCAGTATAAGACTTGTTCTGTAACGATTTAGAAAGTTCAACTATTATTTGTTTATCTTCAACGACGAATTTTCTTGACAATGACAACAAAATGGATTCTATTTCTTTTGCCGAATCTGGAACCCCTAAATAAATCATTTTATCAAATCGACCTGGACGAAGTAAAGATGGATCAAGCAAGTCAGGGCGGTTAGTAGCTCCAATTATAAAAACATCTTTACCATCTGCGTTTTCTGGTGCTCCATCTATCTCTGCTAGCAATTGAGATACAATTCTATCCATTACACCACCTGAGACGATAGATCGGAAGAGCGGTT